>JAOXJP010147196.1:0-13199 GCA_025762735.1 Platanus orientalis | reverse complement strand
GCTTTTTGACTTTCTAGGAAAGATTTGAGATTTCTCAAAGGTTCGAGACTTCAAAATTCTCTTCTCAGACTTGGCGATTTGAAGCTAAGGCCGAGGCTGAGATATGGCGACTGACCTTCCTGAATTTAAAGATCGGATGAGTTTCTGAGAGATTTTGCAATGGTCATTTCTTGGTTAGGTTTACCATAGATAGAGAAATTGGTTGTTGTCGTTCTCGAGTAGTGTCTAACTTGTGATGAGTTCCTTGGAGCAAGGAGACTCGGGAGTGCCTAAAATCTGAAATTACATCATTTGGACCACGGGAGAGGCTCTGGGGATCCTTTGAGGGTCCAAGGGTAGATTTTCTAAATGAAAAGGGTAAAATGATAATTTTTCACCCACGGGTCAAAAAAGTTGAAAATGTGAATTCTTTGCCTATGATGCTTCATTACAAGAAGGCTTATGTAGGCAGAGAGATTTAGTGATCTGGATGATAGGTAGTGAATATTGAGCCTTTGAAGGCAAAAGGGAAAAATGGTAATTTTTCCACCTATGATGCTTTACTGGAGAAAGGCTTACAGGAGGTGGAAAACTTACTAATGACATGAATGGGGTTCTAAAATGTAGACCCTCAAAGTCTTGTTGGTGCTTTTGAGAGAAATTAGGGTTTGTCCAAAAAAGTGCTTTTTGGGATGTAATGAGGTGTTTTGACCGGTTCATTTGCGACTAGAACATCTAGGGAGACCTCTTTGGAAATGCCTAACCTCCTAGAGTCCAGGTTTGCTCTTCGTAAGCCAAGGAAACTTAGAGTCTTGATGCCTAAATGTTGTTATGTTGTCCTTATGCTGTCACATGACCAGAGTCAAAATTTGGGTGCTGACACCACCCATTATGAGTATACCTACCCTTTACATGTTTCAAATGTAGTTAAGAATCTGCCTGAGACCACATGGCATTGAAATAGACTATCACATATTATTGGATAGTCTGATGATTATCCTTTATACATAGTAAAGAATAGGCATCAGACACCTAAGGGTAGGTGTTAGGTGTGTAAGATAGGTGTTAGCCTAAGTGCAACCTAGTAGTCAACACCCTTTAGCTTGTCCTAACCTTATTAGGTCTCTGCCTTCTCTTGGAATCATGTCATACTGGTTCGCAACCCAAAATCCCTTGGACTTGGCTACAGTTCAATAATCTCATCTAAAATGCACTCACATTGGCATACCATAGTTTTGACCCTTTTTTATTAACTTATTTACACAATCTTACAATGTAGATTACTCTATAAGTATACACAATAGACCAAAATGAACCATACCATACTCACTCTCTTAGTTAGACATACTTGACTACTGAGACTTGCACACACACACAACCCCTAAAACTACATGTAGTTTTATCCTAACAAAACCTTAGGAACCTGAATCACACAAGCTCAGGTATGTAGGTATCTTAAGACTATAGCTCAGGTGTAACTGTAGTGATCACACAACAGGGGGATCCAAACTAATAACTCTACTTCTAATAGACACCCATCCTTATGGAAACTTATAGTATACATGCTATGAGAAGCCACCCTAAAAAGGTGGGTAGTTCAGGTGCCCGACACCTTCCCTAATTGCAACAAAATAGCTTACCCTAATCTTTGGGGGAACCAGACTAGTTTAGGAGTCAACCCTCTAGATCTTAGGGTCTAGACTTCCTTTCCTTGAGAAAGGAAGCCGATGTCCAACTCAATCGGTAAACCCGAGTTGATGACGATTCCCCAAAAAGCCTAGCATTAGCCATCCATACTACTAAACTTTATCATCCCCCCTTTTTAAACCACCATTTTCCTCAATAAACACCCAAGTGGCACTAGAGATGCTACATTAGGCGAAGTGGGGGCAGGAGCTATGACAACCGTGGGTGGGATGGGGTTTTGGACCCCAACTAGCCTTCTCGCGATGCCCACACAAGTGAAGATGACAAACTGGACCAAAGACTAAAAGATCAAGGAAGGAAGAATGCTATGAATAGCCTCAAGTTCCTCCATAAATACCAAGGTATAATCATGCATGCATAATGCGAGGAATGGAGTGTGATCAGACCCTAGAGTAGGTCTAAACAGGTGTGTGTGGATCACCCAAAGTCCCAAGGCTATGGCCAAATGAGAGGGACTTGTGAAGGGAATGTTTCAATTTAGATTTAGGCCCCCTAACCCATTACATGATCTATAATTGGTCATAGGCCTAACCAATTACAAATCTGGTAATTAGGTACAAGCCTAATCGATTATCAACCTATTACTCGGTAACAAGTGGATCTGAGACCAAAAGAAACACTCCTAAGCACCTCGCCCCATGTTTCATAATCGATTACAAAATGAGTTACAAATTTCTCAAAATTTATAACTGATGTGTATAATTAGTTACAATGTAATTGACTACATGATCTATAATTAGTTACACTTGTAATTGATTACAGATATGGTAATCAGTTACACGCATATAGATTCAAAACTTAAACTCCATTTTTATGATCTATGGCTAATCTTTGTTGCCCGTTTTAAAAGATTCTAATCCAATAATAAAGAGGGGTTCATGACCCCTATAAGAGGAAAACTTTCCTCTTTAAGGCACAACCATTTTAGAGATTGTAATTGTTTTCTTTTTTTTTTCTAAAAGTGAACTTCCATCCCGGATAAACCCTTCTTCATCACTAGCTTGAGCTTACAAGGCCAAAAACCTCCCTGAAATCACTGTCTCACTTACTCTTTTACTATTCCAAGCTTTCAACCTAAGAGAAGAGACATATTTGTGTTTCCCAAGATGAAACACTTTATTTGGCTAAGCTCAAAGAGCTTTGGAGCCAAGGCTTGAAGCTTTGTGGGATCATTAAGCACACTAGCTCATTAAGAAGCACTCCCACTTGGTAAGCATAGTAATATTAGTCATTGAGTGGTAAGTTTTTCTTTCATTTTACATTCATTTGTATACATCTTTTATATTCATACTCTTCAGATTTCATCGGAGACATCAGAAGTAAGTCTACACTCACCGAGACATCAAGTATAGTGAGCAGCTTGCTTAGTGCAAGTAGTAAGGTTTTTAGTTAATTTTGACCTAGATTTTAATAGCCAATATTAATTAAAATTACCTAAGCTCGGTAGTGAGATCTTGAAGAGTGAAAGTAATTCTTCATGCCGAACCACTATAAATCTTATGTTATGGATTGTTGTGTGATTTCTTGTCCATTTTATTTCAAATCCATATCTCTACCTGTATACCAACTATTTGATATTACTCTTGAATAGCAACACTCTTAGCACACACACTTGTATTAATTTAAAGAGAATTAAAATTTAATAAAAATTAATCCAAACAATTTTAAAAATGGAAAATTAATTTGTAAAACCTATTCACCCTCCCCCCTCTAGGATTAATTTATACAGTATTTCAGTTACCTTACCTTATATAAGCATGGTTTTGGCATTTGGTTTTAGATAGGAGGATTTGATATGATACCCCTATATGGGAATATACCCTTTTGGGCCTAGAGACCCTTAAGTGGGTTGGTCCTTGTAACCCTTCTATATAGTCTTTATGACCTTGGAGACCTTTATATGGGTGGCTAGACATAGCCCCGTAAACCCCTTTTGTGGGCTACCTTTCTTAGGCCCGAAAATCCCTTTGTGGGTTGACCCTAGTGGTCTATTATGTGTATGCTTAGTCACTGAGCTTTATAAATGGTGTCATTAGGTGCCCAATCATCGGGTCACATTAATAGGTGAAGACAACCCTAGTGGTCCAATATATGATGGTGTCATCAAGTACCCAAGCACCAAGTCATATTAATAGGTGAAGATGGCCCTAGTGGCCCAACATATATTATATGATATGTTATGTCGGAGACCCTTATATGGGTAATGTGATATGTTTTGTTGGATATTTTTACATGGGTTATGTACTTTGTGGAGACCCTTACATGGGTGATATGTTTTGGATTTATCGGATACCTTTCATGGTTTTTTTACATTTGGTTTCGATATTTTATGGAGACCCTTATGGGTTGGCATGTGGCATATAGTACTTAGCAATTGACATATAGCATATAGTATATGCATGATTCGGTTTGGTTCACTTTGAACACTTTTATGGTTATCTTGTGGGATGTGCACACTCGAATTATAGTAAGGATAGATGTTTAATATATTTGATGCATTTGCATATCTACTTTGATTCCTTACTCTATTTTCATTATTCCTACTTGCTACAATAAATATATTTGGTCTCCTTTGTTTAGCATAAATTGTGTACCCTTTCGCTGAACCCGCCAAGCTTACCCCAATTGAAACCACCTTACAAATAGAGATGTCGAGGATAGGGATCTTTAAGAGCCATTGGAATACAACAATGTGAGGATTTTGAGTGGGTGTTTGGCCATTAGACTTGAGACATGTTACATTTATTTTAGTCGAGGATTGTACTATTGGCTTGTGGAAGTGTGTCATTTATATCACGGATCCAGATTTGGGCATGGGCCCCAACCCATGGATTCGAGTCGCAACAACACCAAAGACACCTTACCCTTCAATGAGGAAGAAGCGCTGACATAGGAAGTCTTCTTAGAAGCTTTCTGCAAAAACTATTCCCTGAAAGCATGCAGGATGAGAAGGAAGTGGAGTTCAGGACTTCTCTACCCTTGTCAATTCATGACAAAAGGGAGAGAAAATGTTAACTGGTCAAAGCCAGGGGGAGAGTAGAAATAATGAATAATGCTAAATACTAATGCTAATACTAAGGAGGACAAAATGAATGAGAATGACACATTCTTTTAGCAAACAAATGAGTTTTGGCATTTTATGGAATTTGAAACATGTATCGGTCCACCCAGCAGTGCCTTATATCCTCCTTGCTCTTTGTCTAAGATTGGACTAAAGGAAGGTACCAACTTGCAATGATATATTTACATGTGTAATGCCCCACTTTGTATTAAAATGGTAAAATTGTAATTTTATCCCCATAAGGATAAAATTGTCCTTTCATATATTTAAACAGACCATAGAGTGCTTTAGGAAGTCATTGGACCAAGTTACCAGTTTAAGACCCAAGTTGGGTCTCAAATCTATCAAGTTCAAAAGTTATTCTAATTTTGCATTTAGGGCATCTTCACAGACCCATTGACACAACTACCAAGAAAATTAGAGGTCTTGTCATGCCTTAATGGAAATATTTAGGAGTCTACTTTCCAACAAAACAAATGGTGTGCAATTATGAGTTTCTTAGAAGAAGTTATGTCCATCTTTCCACAAAGTGTTAGTGCTAATAGGCCCATAAATTTGGGATAACTTTTCGGGCCAACCAATACAAATCTTGAGTGAATTAGAGTTCAATCCATATACCATTGGAAAGGTCTTGAAGTCTAGTTTCTAACACAACAAACAAAAATTAATTTTGAGTTTTATAGGGAGAGTTATAATTATTTTAGTGCGAGGGGGTTATAGTTGAGAAAACTTGTTTGGATCAATCCAAGATCGATCTAACAACTCTCGGGTCTCAAAAATGCATACAAACTATGTTGGATCAATCCAGGATCAATCCAAGTGACTCAAATTGCAATTTTTTTAGGCAAAATCAATTTTTCTTCGTATTAGGAGTGTGGAACCCTCCCAACTTGACCCAAAACCCTAAATATAAGTTAAAGAAACCCTAATAGCCTCATTTACATCAAAATAGAAAGAGTTAAAGAGATTTTAGAAGTTTTGGAAGAGGAAGGAGTTCTTCCCCAATTACCGCACTTCCAACTATAGAAATTCTTCTAGATTAGCTTGTTTTTCTATTAGACCTTCATAGTTTCATTCTTCTAATGTTAGAACTATGCCTATTTTACAAAGCAAGGTGCGAATAGAGGTTGAAATGAAGGTTTCTTACTTAGAAACCTTGGATTTATGCTTTGGGAAGAAAATCAAGCTTATTATGGATTTAATGATGTATATTCATCTTTAATCTTTAGAGCTTGTATTTGAATCTTTTAGAAATATTTGAAATGTTTGGAAATCTTGATCTAACTCTTTAAACTTTGGACTTAAGCTTCATTGGTAAGAAAATTTTGTATACTATGGATGATATGATGTAAATCCCTCTTTGATCTTTGGAGTTTGTATTCAAAACCTTTTGGAAACTATGGAAAATCATTGGTTGAACATTTGGATATGGTTTATTCATTGGATTAAACTCTTTAGTAAGTCAATCTTACATACTATGGATGATGTGATGTATTTCCCTCTTTGAATCTCTTAGATCTTAGTGTTTTGGTTATAGAAACCTTTGGAACCTCTGAAATATTTGGGAATCTTGATTTATCTCTTTGAATCTTGGATTTAGGCTTCTCTACTAGGTAAATCTATCTTACTATGGACAATTTGAAGCAAGTTCCTTTGTGGATTTGTTTGATCTTTAAACTTTGTGATTGAATCCTTTAGAATTTCTGAAAAATCATTGGCTAAACCTTTGAATATGGTTCGATTCTTGGATTTGGGCTTCTTTACTAAGTTAATCTTTCTTACAATGGGTTGATGATGGAGATTCCCTTTGAACTTCTTTGATTTTTGTGGAAACTCTTTGGACTCTCTAAAAATGTGTGAAAACCTATGCTTTAAGCTATTGAACCTTGTGATTATTTGGATCTAAACCCTTCTAGGAAGTATATCTTGTTTATTATGGGTGATTTGAGATGAATTTCTCTTTGTTTTCAGATTATGTGATGTTATCCATGTAATTCTTTGAGATTATTGGAACTATTTGAATTCAATCCTTTGAAACATGTTAAATATGTTATTTTCAGCTTGTTTAATAAGTTTTCATGCTCCTAATGCTTAAAATGACTCTTTTCTCACCGAAACCTCTGAAAATTATGTAGATCTATGCTCTAGACCATTGTTTCTTATTTTCTCTTTAGATTTATACCTATTTTGTGAAACATTATTGATCTTAGACATTGTGTGGACTGATTTCTTTCATTGAATCCTTTAGAACTATGAAATCTAAGTTTTCCTCATGTAAATCTTTGAAAATCTAGGTGAAGTTGTGAATCCTTCAAGATCTATTCTATTTATGATCAATTTGAAAGAAAATCTTGTCTTGCCTTTTGTTTGGGACACTAGAAGTGATATTGGCTTATCTCTATGATTTGATTCATTGGAATACATGTGAATTTTCTGTGGAAATATATTGAATTCTATGCCCTCTATGTGATTATGTGAACCATGTGAACCTTTGAATCCTATTAGATGATTAAACCACTGACTCTATGAGAAATCTTAGTGAATCGTTGTGACTCTGGACTTATGAATATCGAATTATATAGTAACATTGAATCCAAGTAGACCATGTGCCTATGAAATGATTGATTTGTGGAAATGTGATGTCTACGATTGTCTTACACATTCTTGAAACATTCTGATTATTGAAACTATGTGAACCTCTTTTTGGACTTCGAATATATGAATTATGTGGGCCCCACTTATAGGATGGTATACGAGCATTCAGAGATATTGAGCCCCACTAGTAGGGCGGTATGCGAGCATTTAGAGATATTGAGCCCCACTCGTAGGGAGGTATACGAGCACTCGAAGATATGGATCCCCACTCGTAGAACGGTATATGAGCACGCGGAGATATTAAGCCCCACTCATAGGGCGGTATACGAGCACTCAGAGATATAGAGCCCCAATCGTAGGTTTATATCCTAGCACTCAGAGATATCGAACCCCACTCATAGGGTGGTATGCGAGCACTCAGAGATATGGAGCCCCACTCATAGGGTTGTATACGAGTACTTAGAGATATTAAGCCCCACTCGTAGGGTTGTATGCGAGCACTCAAAGATATGTGAAACTATGTGGACCTTCGAACTTATTGATGTGAACCCTTTTGGATTTTAAGCCTTTTGATCATGTGGGCCTTGATACTAGGCTAAGTGTATCCTTTTGACCTTTGGATATTGAACCTTGGACTCCTTCGAATATCGAACCTTGTGGACTCTAAACACTTTGAACATCGAACTCTGAACACTCTGAAATCATAGAACATTGAATCCCTTAAGACTAACATGTGTCATCGAATTTGTGAGCTTTGACGTCCGTATTGAATTATTATTAGAACTTAGATCTTTGTATTGAACCATTGACTTCTACGTGACATGTGACTATTGATATTTATGTACTAGCATGATTGTGATTACTACTTTGATATCTGTTTAGCTTTGTATTGACCTTTGGACATGCTAGTATTCATATGTATGTTTTACTTCATATTATTTATAGTCTGCTAGATTTTTTACAGGTTGGGACTAACCTAACCGTTTATTTTTTCATACTGATCATTGATGCAAGTCCCTCCTTCGAGAGACTTGATTCGATAGGCTTTACTTTTCTATTTTTACGTTATTTGTTCTGAGCATATTATTGGACCCTCTATACTGAGCCACATTTTGGATTATTAGATATTCACTTTCCTCTTGTTTATATAGGGTGAGAGGACACCCCAATGATGTAGTTATTTGACATCTTTACTATATTGATTACCATGAAGGTTGTAGTGATATTTTCATTTTGAGATATTGAGGTGATACTACTATGGCATTGTGGTTTGGATTATGCTTCCGCAAACCATTGTTCTGAATATGTGTGGTTATTGGATATTGACTATGCTTCCGTAATCTTTTGAAATCTGACTATTGAACTAAATGGACTCATAAGATCCTAAGATAAGATTTAAACGTGAACTTGGGGACACTATTTGGACTACATTGGACTTGTTCACCCGCCCATGGTTTAGGCCATATTGACATGTGACCACTAGATGTTGGATTTATGAATAGTAATGAATCCGAATCCGAAGTGACACGAATCCATATCTGAATCCGTGTTCAGGGGCATTACACTTTCTCTCCCATAAGTATAGGACCCCACAAGCTCTCCCTCATGGAAAAGCCATACTCCCCCATAATGCATACCACTCCCTCTCATAGCCAATGCCAAGTATGCATTTTTTTCTCCCCCTTTATGCCATGCAATTGGCAAAGTCTAGCAAAAATCTGAAGACAAACAAAATATAAAAATTAAAGAACAATGCTTGACAAAAACAAAAAAAAGGCATTTCATTCATGATAATCACTTAATTACATCAAAACTTGTTAAATTGAAGTCTAGATGGCCCATGGCCAACCAAAAAGATATCAAAGACGATTATCAACTGAAGAAGAAGAAAAAATGACAATTGTGGCCTAACAACAAGCACCACAACAAAATGGGGGAACTAATCATCTCCCTCCTGATACTCTGAGCCCTCAAGCTCAACACTCTCTACATGACCCTCCACATTATCAACTAGATCTCCCTCTCCGTGATCTTCTACAGACTCCTCAGCTCCATCCTTATCTCCCTTGCTCTAAGCTACACCCTCCTCCTCAGATTCCTTAGTAAACTCCTCAGGAGGGTAATTGGATGTGCTATCACTGGCTGATCCAAGGACCAACAGATCATCTGGAGTCAAGACTCTGGCTGCCACCAACTTTAGGTTGTCGTTGTTCCTCTTCTGGTTGCGCACAACCCTTGAAAGTTTCCTGAGTACCATGTATAACAAGGACATCATTATGGCTTTTGTAGAGGCCAATACAGCCTTGGCCAAGTTTAGTTTGATCCCTTTCTTTTGCGGGTTACTGACTTTCTCGACTAGGTTCATCCGGCTCAAGCTCCCAATGGTGAATGGAGGATTGGGTTTGCTTTATAGTGCAGATACACAGAAATGCACCTTATGTGCCGCTAGGATCTTGGTGATGAGTATTGGGAAGGGAATGATTCCCGTGGAGTGTTTAGCCTTGGTAATCTTCAAAATCACATGACAGATGATTGTGGGTAGATCAATCTTAGGTCCCTCAATGATGTTGTCTATAAGGTAAGTCGTCTAGAGAGTGAGATCATTCCAATGGGTCGTTGGAATGAGATTGTAGGAGAACACATGCCCATTGAACTTGACTAAGGCCTTGCAGAATCGATGGGGGAGCTTCGTGCCCCAACTGACATGCTGGATACATAGGCGGTCAGTAATCATGGTCTTCTTTGTTGGGGTGATGTTAGCAGGAAATGGAATCCCTTCAGCTTCTCGTGGAATCCAGAGAAGCTTGGTGATGTAGTTGGGATTCACGATGATTAGGCAATCGTAGACTGTGGAGTAGAAAGAGTTATCACAGTTGTTCTCTCCAAATACATTGGAGTAAAAGATCTGGACCTCCTCGTCTTGGATGGGTCCCTGAAGATCAAAAAATGGGAGCCACCCACAAGCACGAATCTGCTCATATACCTCTATGGTGCGAAGCATCTCCACGTCCATGTTCCTCTCTACAATGAATTGGCATTTCAATAAAATGGTCTCGAAGGATTCCAATGCCTAGTGGTCACAGAAGAGAGAGAGTTCATCTTCCTTGTGGCCCTTGGTTCTCTTCCTTCTATGAGAACCTTCCTTCATTAGCCTTTTACCTCGGTCTGCAGCAAAAGGAGGTGGAGTTACATGAGATGCACCTCCTTTGGACGATTTGGATGCCCTGGTTGCTAATTTCTTCTGAACCATTGTGGATTGGTGAAGAAGAATGAGGGAAAACCTCTAATTTATAGAAGTTTAGGAGAAACCTAAACATCTAAGAGAGATGGAGAGTCATGGGGAGTGAATGGGCCAAAACGGGGAAGCTAAGACATCTATGGGAGTTATAGCTCTTCGTCTCTAGTGAATGAACCAGAGACAATGAAGAGAAAATGTGTCTGGACGCTTTAAAGAAGGTTTAAAAATTGCTTATGAATGTTTTAACTAACATGCCCTCCTGATCGATCATGGGGTTTGTGTCCTATCACAAACCCTGTGATCGATCACAAATGTTGTACTTCCTTAGTTTATAACCCATGTGTGCTAGGAGTGGGGGCCACTTCTGGTCTATGTGCTTGGTCACATCCACTAGTCCCTAAGCACTTGGGTATGAGTCATAGGGACTCATCCTATGGCACACAACCCTATGGCACTCTTCAGATATTCAAACCTCCTTGAGTCGAGGGGTTTTGTCAGAATATCTGCCAACTGGTCTTCTATTTTCACATGATCTAAGGACACCACTTTCTCCTCCACCAATTTCCTGATGGAGTGATGTCTAATGTCTATGTGTTTGGTCCTTGAGTGTTGAACCGGGTTCTTAGAAATGTCAATTGCACTCTTGTTGCCAATGAACAAGCTCATTGTTCCTTGTGAAAACTCATAATCTTAGAGCATTTGCTTCATTTAGAGAAGTTGAATGCATCCACTGCTAGCTGCAATATACTCAGCTTTGGTAGTTAACAAAGAGATGGAGTTTTGTTTCTTGTTATGCCAAGAAACAAGACTGTTGCCAACATAAAAGTAATTTCCACTCGTGCTCTTATGATCCTCCACATCGCCTGCCCAATCCGCATATGAGTATCCCATAATCTCAGATGTGGTATCAAATGGGTACCACAACCCAAACTCCGTAGTCCCATGGATATACCGGATAATCCTCTTAGCTACCTTAAGATGTAACTCTTTAGGAGTAGCTTGATATCTAGCACAAGCACCTACACTGAATGCAATGTCTAGTCTACTCACAGTCAAGTAGAGCAAGCTCCTAATGATGCTCTTGTAGTAGGTGGAATCGACCTCAGCTCTCTCGAGGTCTTTAGTGATCTTGTCACTTGTGCTAATGGGTGTGCTAGCTGGTTTGGATTCTCCCAATCCAAACTTGAAAACAAGGTCTCTAGCAAACTTGGTTTGGTTCAAAAAGATGTCATCATTTGTTTGCTTCATTTGTAAACCTAGGAAGAACTTTAGTTCTTCTTCCATACTCATCTCAAATTTTGATTTTATTATTAGGAAAAACCATGAGACATCTCCTCACTGGTAGACCCAAAAATGATGTAATCTACATAGATTTAAGCAATGAGTATATGACTATTTTGGTTCTTGATGAAGAGTATTTTGTCAACACCTCCTCGATCAAAATGGTGATCAAGAAGAAATTTTGTGAGTCTTTCATACCAAGCTCTTGGGTCTTGTTTGAGACCATACAAAGCCTTCTTAAGTCAGTATATATAGTTTGGCTAATGAGAGTCCACAAATCCCTCAAGTTGCTCAACATAAACTTCCTCTTGGAGAATTCCATTAAGGAATGCACTCTTGATGTCCATTTAATATAGCTTGAATTTCAACATGCTATGGACAAGAGGATCCTAATGGACTCCAACTTTGCAACAGAGCCAAATGTCTCCTCAAAATCAATTCCTTCTATTTGAGCATACCCCTTTGCAACTAGCTTAGCCTTGTTCCTAGTCACTATACCATATTCATTGTGTTTGCTCTTGAAGATCCATTTGGGACTAATGACATTCTTGTCAGTAGGCCTTTCTATCAGAAACCATACATCATTCCTTTGAAATTGATTTAGTTCCTCTTGCATAGATCTAATCCAGATCATTTAGAACCTCTTTTACTTTCTTAGGCTATATTTTGGAAGTGAAACATAGGTGACTAAGGATGTTTTCTATTTGTCTCCTTATGTTCACTCCAATTTTAGGATCACCAATGATGTCTCCTCATGACAATCATTTGTTGAGCCTTTTGTCCTTGGGTTGAAGTTGAATTGCTTCAACTTCTTCCTCTGAACTCGATTGAGAAGAGTGTTCTTCTTGATCTCCTTGGGATTTCTCAATCTCCACTTGAGATGAGCTCTCATTCTCATGGTCAGACAACACCACTGGCAAGTTCCCTTGTTCATATGTTGCCTCAAAGTCATCTACCATCACATTGATTGACTCCTCCACTGAGCGAGTCCTAATGTTGTAGACAAGGTAGGCTCTACTAGTTGTGGAGTATCCTAAGATCATGGCCACATCGCTTTTCTCATCAAACTTTCCTAGATGTTCTCTATCTCAAAGAACATAACAAGTGCTATCAAATACTTTAAAATATTTGACCGTTGGCTTATTACCACTCCATAATTCATATGGGGTTTTGGATGTGCTCGGTATAAAGTAAACTTGGTTAGAGACATAGCATGATGTGTTAATTGCCTCAGCCCAATACCTCTTAGCTATATTTTTTATTGAAAGCATTGTTGTAGCTATGTTTAGAAGAGTCATATTCTTCCTTTCAGCCACCCCATTTTGTTAGGGAGTTTTG
>JAOXJP010147185.1:0-13199 GCA_025762735.1 Platanus orientalis | reverse complement strand
ACCTAAGGATAAGAATCCCAGAAGGATCCCACACCCCCTAGGGTTACTTTGGCTTCTCAAATACTTTAAATATAGAGATACCCACGTTTAGAGTAGGTCCTGTAACTTTTCTGGAAGTGGGAGAAGCACAGAGAATTCTAGAGTAGGTGTGGATACTTTGGAGACTGGGTCGGATTCGATTCTTGTGTCCGGTTTAGCTATTGAGGTATTTTTCTTAATCTTCCTTTAAGATTAGATCTCAGAGATTAACATGATGATCATGGGAAAGCATATATGTAGATATGTGGTTGTTTAAATGAATTTTTCTAATTTCTTTGTTCAAGAACAGTAAACTTGCTTTCAGAAAGGGCATAAGTTATGTACTTATGCAAAATATGAAAGTAATTGTGTATACTTCGAGACAGGTCAAGCTACATGAGTTGAACTATCTCACTCATGACTTGGAGTTGACAACAATGGTTTTTGCATTAAAGATTTGGGTAGACTATTTATATAGTGAGACTTGCGAGATATTCACAGATCATAAGAGTCTCAAATACATATTCTCCCAAAAGGAGTTGAATATGAGACAAAGAAGTTGGATTGAATTGATCAAGGAATATGATTTCACAATCAACTACCACCTAGAAAAGGCTAATGTGGTAGTTGATGCCTTGAGTAAGAAGTCCTCAAGCTCACTTACTTGCCTCATAGTTGGAGGGACCTCATTGTTTTAGGAATTGAAGGGTTTGAATGTCAAACTTGAGGTGAATGAATTGAAAATGTTCTTTGCACATTTGAGGGTGCAACCTACCCTTGTTGATTAAGTAAAATAGCCTGGAGTAGTGATCTATTACTAATGGAGATTCCAGAGGCAGTGAAGAAGGGTGACAAAACTTATTTCTTTATGCATATTAATGGCACTTTGAGGTTTGGGAATCATCTATGTGTTCCAGCAATGACAAATTGAAAATGACGACTCTTAAAGAAGCTCATGGAGCTGCTTTTGCAGTTCACCCTAGTAGCACCAAGACGTATAAGGACTTGAAAGAAACCTATTGGTGGAATAATATGAAGTGAGAGATAGCTATTTTGTTTCCAAGTGTCTGACTTAGCAACAAGTCAAGGCCAAACATCAAAAGCACATAGTCCACTATAACTACTTTAAATTTCGGAATGGAAGTGGGAACATATTTTTATGGATTTTGTTGTTGGATTACCCAAAACAAATAAGGGTTATGACTCTATTTGGGTGATAGTCAACCGACTGATGAAGTTTACACACTTTCTACGTATTTGAATATCCTATCCACTAGATAGGTTATCCAAGTTGTACATTGATGAGATTGTACAATTGCATGGAGTTCTAACAAATATTGTTTTCGATTGACATCCATGGTTTACGTCTCATTTTTGAGGTAGATTTCAGGTTGCAATGAGTACCAAACTGAGATTCAGCACTATATATCACCCTCAGACAAATGGGAAATCAAAAAGAATGATACAAACACTTGAAGACATGTTGTGAGCCTGCATGATTGACTTCAAGGAAAGTTAGGACAATCATTTGCCATTGGCTGAGTTTGCCTACAACAATAGCTATCAGGCAAGTATAAAAAATGGCACCTTTTGAAGCTCTTTATGGAAGAAGATGTCGATCACCCATTTGTTGGGATAAAGCTGGTGACAAGAAAATGCTTGGGCCTGAGTTTGTCCAAATCACCATGGAGAAAATCTAAATTATTTGTGTCTGATTGCGAATTGCCCAAAGTCGACAAAAGAGCTTTGCTGACAAGAGAGGACGAGAACTCAAATTTGGAGTTGATGACACAAGGTTTCTCCATCTAAGGGAGTAACTAGATTCACAAAGAAAGGGAAATTAGAACCAAGATTCATTGGCCCATTCAAAGTATTCAAAGTAGCTTATGGTTTGACCCTACCACCATAATTGTCCCATGTTCATAGGGTAGTCCATGTGTCAATGTTAAGGAAATACATGAGAGATCCTTCTCATGTGTCGGAATATATTTCATTGGATATCCAGCATGACTTATTATACAACGAACAACCCATCATGGTCCTCGACCATAAGGAACAAGTGCTACACTCCAAGACCGTACCTAATGTGAAGGTTCTTGGGTGCAACCACTCGGTTGAGGATGCTACATGTGAGGGCGATGCCAACATGAAGGGTAAGTACCCACATTTATTCATTAACCAAGGTACATAAATTTAGGGACTAGATTTTTATAAGGGGGGCAAGATGTAACACCCTGTACTTACATCATATATTGTTAACAAGGTAAAACCTGTTTACATGTTAAATGGACTTGACCCGAAGACTATAGAAGACCAAAGGGAAACCTTGTGTCCTTGGGTTTAAACCCATATGGAAGTGGAAAATCTTTGGTGTTTGTAAGGCTTGAGGTGAACTTAGAAAAAAAAACTGGATCACCTTGAGTGCTCGTGAAGGTTTACAAGTGTTTGTGAGGGGGCACCTCGAGCGCTCACAATAAAAAGTCCAGAACCCTTCTTTTAGGTGTCGTGCAGGTTGAGAGCTCGCAACACCACTAAAGGGCTTAAGCTATATAGTCTTAAGAGCTCACAAGCTCTCATGAGCACTCACGACTCATGCCAAGCGCTCTCCATCGCCCAGATCCAAAAATAAAAAAGGGGGATTTCTCCCTTGTGCAGTTAGAATCTTTTTAGAAAAGGGTATTCTCATACCCTGATGTGTAATTAACTTATTTCACTTCCCAATTAGGGCTAGAATACTCCTAAGACAAAGAGTGAATAGAAGAGAGAGATGATTGGGAGAAAATGAGCTCACCCAAGCAAGGTAAGCTCCAAAGCTACTTAGATCTAGACTTGTTTAGGTAAAATTTAGAGAATTAGACCTTGGATTCGTGTTCTACATCACTTCCTCATTGAATCTAAACCATTATTTGTAGAGATTGACCATTGAGGAAGGTTTGATCAAAGGTTTTGAAGGAGAAAGAAGAAGATTATAAGTACTCCTACAAACTAATGTCATTTCCTTCTTTGTTTCTTATAGGTCAGCACCTAAATTTTGACTCGGGTTAATTAATGGAATCAGATGAGTTCATTACAACAAGGGATAGGGCCAGGTTCTAGACACCCCTGAACTTTTGATAGTCAGGCATTCTCCATGGATACTCTAGTCACAAAATGCAATAATGATATCCAAACTCTGTTTAAAGATCAGCCGGGCTAAAACCCTAATTTCACCCAAAAGGCACCCTAGGACTCTGCGGGTCCAAGTTTTGATCTATTAGCCCCATTTCATTCTGAATTTGCCAACCTTCATAAGTCTTCTCACATTAAAGCATTAAAAGGCTGGTGTAAGCACCCAAATTTTGAATCGGGTGATTTAATGGAATGAAGAATAGCAAAACAACACTTAGGCATCAAGACTTTAAGCACCTGGTTTAGGGAGAGAAAATTTGACCCCAAGAGGTTAGGCCTCCCTTGAGAAGTCTTCCTTTGATGTTTTGGTCATAAAAAACATCATCTATATCATATCATGTGTATCAGATCAGGCCAAATACGCCATTTATAGTCAAAAACTTTGATTCCCCAAGAAGCATCAATAAGACTATGAGAGTTCACATTCAAGACCACCAAATACATTGCCTTCAATTTTTTCAGCTTCCATAAGCCTTCTCACAACAAAGCATCACAGGCGAAAAAATTACCATTTTGTTCTTTGGCCTTCAAAAGCCAAAATTTAATGTCTTCACACATTATCTATAAATTCTTCAGCCTCCATAAGTCTTCGTAGGATGAAGCATTATAGGCGATAAGTTATCATTTTTATCCCTTTTAGCAGCATAAATAAAAAGATTACCATTTTACCCTTTTGCTTTCAGGATTTACCCTTAGACCCTCAAATGACCCCTGAAGCTTTTTCCATCACCTGATTTGTGTAAGGTCAGGTCCTACACACTCCAATATCTACCACCTTTGAGGAACTTATCTCAAGATAAATATTTTCAGAAACTGGCAACAACCAATTTCTCAACCTTCAAAAACCCCTGATCGAAAAATGATGCTAAAAAATCTCTTCAAGATTCATCTGGTGTTAGAATTCAGAAAGGTCAGGGGTCATCTTTCAATCTTGGCCTTATCTTCAATCATTTAATTTAGCAAACAGAAGCATTTGAGGTCTCGAACCCCTGTGAAATCTCAAATCTTCCTTGGGGGGTGAGAAATCAATTTTTACCGCATTTCACCCATATGGGTCGAGAATGTTCTTCGGACCTCTAAATGTTGATAAGCCAATGCCCATTTCTCTAGATTTATGAGGCATTCACAAAACCCCTTAATGGAAAAGAGCATTGAAAGATTTAATCCACTCAATTTCTCCCATTTACATCAAAATGAGCTACACATTTGGTAAAATGCCTTATACTCAACTGAACCCTAGGAATGCATCAAAACTCCATAATGTAGTTTGTCAGTGGTCACTCCTCTGTAATTCTAAGACTTTTGAAAGCCTACACATTTGGTAAAATAGCCCATCTCCCTCAATTTCCTTGACAACTTCTATAAGCCTACTCACTATATTTTGTCCAGGCCAGGATGATACTTAATATGTCTGTATTTAGCATTCAGTAAGCCCCTGAAAACTCCCTTAAACTCAGAATTCAGCTAGGTCAGGTCTATTTTCTCAGTTTTCTCCCTATCCTCAAAATACTATTTCACAAGTCAGGACAATAGAAGATTCATGCTAGCGCAATATTCTCATTCTCCAATGAGCTACAGGAATAGTATGTCATAAAGTGACCCTGCTTCGAAAAATCCTCGATAATTGCTCAGAAATCTGTTTGGTGAGCTGTCAGTTCTTGTAGACTCCAGACTCTTTGAGCTTTGATTAAAACTTAAACCACACTTATTGTGGAAAACTATGACTCCCACAGTGAACTTTTTAGTCAGGGTCTCTCTAGCTGCCCAAAAAGGGGTTTTAAGCCTAATTTCCTGCCTGAATATCAACATTTAGAGTGGTCAAAACCCATAGCTCACAAAAGCTAAGGGACACCTTTTATCTGAAGATTCTAGAAATTGATTTGACTATTTTCCCCTCCAGTATTTCTTAGAGAGCATTTGAAGCCAATAAACCCCTGATTTCACCCCTATCCTTATCATAATTTGGTTCTGACTAATCCACTACGACCGAAACATCTGGGACTTTGAAAGTGAATACTAAGTTTGCAAATTTTTGAGCATGGGAGTGCAAAAGGCAAGACTTCCAGGAAGGGATTCGATTTTTTATATAATTAATGCATTAAGGCATTAATGAGCTCATCTTATGATTTTAGCTCATTAATGCCCATTAATGCATTCACACTTAAATGCTTTAAGCCCTCAACCCTTAGATTAGGATCCCCAATTGCACCCCATGTACCCCCCCTTGGATCAACTACATGGATTTCAAATATCCATGGAGTTTTAGATCCATCCCACCATTTAGAATAACCAATCTTGTCCCTTGATTTTCATTAACCAATCAAAATGGTTTAAGCTATTGACATGAACCTAAGCTTGTCTACCATTGGTCCATGTCACCTATCCTTGTGAACAAAACCAAATCAATCTACCCCCTTGCCAAATCAATCGCCCCCTTTGATTCCTATTAACCAATCAAAACAACCTAGATTGTTGACATGACCCTAAGCTTGTCTACCATTGGTCCATGTCATCAATCCTTGTAAACTAAACCAAATCAATCTCCCCCCTTGTTGAACTAAACCAAATCAATCCCTCCTTTAGTTCTCATCAACCAATCAAAACAACTTAGGTTGTTGACATGGCCCTAAACTTGTCTACCATTGGTTCATGTCACCAATCCTTGTGAACAAAACCAAATTGATCCTCACTCTTGCTGAAATAAAGCACAAATCAATCCCTTCCTTTGATTTACATTAACCAACCATAGCAATTTAGGTTGACAACATGGCCCTAAGCTTGTCTCCTATTGGTCCATGTCATCTATCCTTGTGAACTAAACTTAACCAACCTTCACCCTTGATCTCTTAAACCCTTGGACCAATCACAATCATTGGCCCAACCAATTTGGGGCTATAACTAGCCCCAAATTGGTGATCATTAGGGCTGGCTCTAAGAGAAAAAAAAAGAGATAAGAGAAATGAAGAAAAGGAGAATAAGAAAACAAGCACAAGCCCAAACCTCAACCCTTGGCCAAGCAAGGTAAGCCTCACCCCATGTCTAGGATGGTTCCCTCATCTTAATTTACATACTTTACATGTTGTTATGCTGCTCAATTTTATGCCATAAGTCTACTTCAATTCGGGTTACACCATTGGTCTTCATTTTTGACTTTCGCATACTTCCCATTTTTAAAATTTTTGTATAGTTCAGAATGAGTTCAAAATTTAATGGTAGGTTCCCAAGAAGGAGACCAACCTATGATAAAAATTTGGATTTTTCAAAGCATGTTTGGACCCCGAATGGTCCCCCAAACAGACCCAAAAAATATGTTATTTTGTGACCTAGATTTGTTAATATATTATTGATTTTTTGTAGAATTTTGTAGACATGTTCTTAAGCTAATTTTTGGATATGTTATTACCCTGATATGTTTATGCATCTGGTAGAAATTTTGTAATTTTTCAATACCCCTAGGGGGCCCAAAATCCAAGAAACATAGCTGTCGAATTTCTTTCCAGCAACTAATGCCTGAATTTTATCTTAATAAAATTCAGGCGTTGAATAAATAGGCGGTAGGAGAGTAATCAGGAGTTGGGATTTGGGACTCACCCTAGTGAATCCTGATTCTTCCTTAGCCTGTACACAGGCCTAAATGATTCTCTGGAGTCCACCACTATGGTTAGACTCCTCTATGGGCCTTGATTTCCCTCTCCAACGCTTGAATTTTATTTCAGGGGTTGGGGTGGATTTCAGGCATTAGGCCAATGAATAAAAATAACATTTTTACAAAATGAATGATTGTTATGGCAGGCATAGGGCTTAGGCCATGGACCATAGGAGGGGTCCTCCCTTGTCTAAGAAGTTTTCTCACCCCTAGGACCTATACAAAAGACCCAATACCCAAGGCAAGGTGCTGTCATACAACAACTAACGCATAAATTTCCCTGAATTAAAATTCAGGCGTTAGGCCTGTGTGGGATGATGATCAGTTTACCATTTTCTTAAGGGCAAATCTCTGTATTTATGAGGGTCCCAACCTCTGGGGTTGTATAATCTAACCTTAGGTAACATTTTTTTACCTATCCGTGAGGGTCCCACAACACTGGGATCCACAGAAGTCCATAAATCAATCAGGTTTATTTATGGACCCGTTTAGCATCCAATGCTTGAATTTTTCCAGAATTAAAATTTAGGCGTTGAAAATTCAAATGCTAAAATTGAGAAAATTACAAAAACCTACATCTCCCCCTATTTCACAAGCATGGACTTTAATTTAGTTTAGAACATGTATGAATGAGAGAAACCACCCTAAAAAAGGTGGGTATTTAGGGTGCATAACACTTTTCCCAAATACAACTAAACAACTTACCCTTTATCTCAGGAATGCATACTAGTTTCAGGAGTAAAACCCCTAGACCTTCGAGTATAGACTTTTCCCCTTCCCCCGAAGGGGAGAATTGATATTCAACTTCATCGGTTAATCCCTATTTGATGACAACTTGCAAAAAAGCCAAACTCCTTGAGGTTAGCAACCCTTCATCATGCGCCACTGAACGCGTGTAAGAGTGGCTCAGAATTATGGGCGGGCAGGGGAATCCATACCCCCCAACACCCCGGTCTCCACACCCCAATTAAAAAATGATCTAAGAAGTAAAAAAATGGACATTCAAACTTAAAATGGCCATAACTTTTGATTCTAATGCTTGTTTGAGACCCACAAGTACTCAAATCGAACAACTCAACAAGATCTCTTTGAATATCAAATCAAGGGATTTTAAGCGATCAAAAATATTTTCTAGCACTTTTGTCGAGAAACTCTCAAAAGGGATTTTTCTTGAGGGAAGCATGAGTGAAGCTTGAGCACTCAATTTTTTTAAGCCCTAAAAAATTGCCTAGAATTCTAAACGGTCAAATTTCTAACCATTGTTCCTAACCATTAGAGGTCATGGGGAGCTTTAGCTCACTTATATATGAATGGGATTGGCCCCAAATGAGGTGACACACCTCTTACACATATTGGAATCATTCTTTAAACATCTTATTAGAAAAATCATTTGAAAACCCTCTCTTCATGAGGTTTTCTTGAGCTATATAGGAAAATCATATAAGAGGAGAGAGAGCAAGTCTTGAGAGCAAAAGATTGGCATAATCATCATCCAAGACTTAAAGAATAGCCCTTGAATTTAACAAGGAGCTTTAGAAATCAAGAGCACTACTTAGGAAATCTACTTGAGAGCTCTCTACACTAGGTGTTAAGACCATGATCATACTTGTCTTCAAGAGGTTGAAGACTAACCATTTACTTCAACTCATCACTTGAGGATGTCCACAAAAGGCACTAGACATGGAAGCTTCTACAGGAGACACCAAGTGCAAAGTCACCTCTACTAGATTCACTAGAGATAAAGTTTTGTTGATATCCTTTATAATAGTTGGGATTTAACTATTAACAAAATCAGCACACCCCTAAAGAGGGCATTGGAAAGTGGACGTATGCTGCTGTACCAAACCACTATATATCTTGTCTCTTTTGGTTGTTTTATAATTTCCATTTCTTCAATTATGTAGAAACATCTTAATTAAATTTGAAAATTGGTTTAATTGAGCACTCTAGCACATTTAATTATCTTGTGAAAATATAAATTTGTAATTCATAGTTAATTGATCACTTTAGGATTTCACTAATGAAATTAAACTTAAC
The DNA here is from genome assembly GCA_025762735.1 of Platanus orientalis. Classification (NCBI taxonomy): domain Eukaryota; kingdom Viridiplantae; phylum Streptophyta; class Magnoliopsida; order Proteales; family Platanaceae; genus Platanus; species Platanus orientalis. The sequence goes on along the minus strand of JAOXJP010147185.1, from coordinate 4,330 downwards.
TGATCATATTGTGCGATAATTGGGATTAATTTGTATTAACTTAATTGAATAACAATTGAATACAAAAGAAATTGAAATTTTGTAAAGATCCTATTCACCCCCCTCTAGGATCATACAGGGTTAGAATTTCAGACCCAAGACGAAATCCATATTAATATCATTCAATGGTTGCTTTGGAATAGGTAGAAGCATATATAAGTCAACATTTGTTGTTTTTCCCTTAAAGACTTGGCAAACACGATAACCATCTATAAACCGACATACTTCTCAGTGCATAGTTGGACATAAATAAGATCTAGAAAAAGATAAAGCATTTTGTCCCACCCCACATGTCCTTCATTATGTAACTCCTTAATAATATGGCATACCCTGATTCCCCTAGAAAGAAATCCATCATGTATAAGGTAATCTGATTTAGCTTCTATAAACACATCTTCCATAATACTTGTAAAATATGGATTGGTAGATATTAACTCTTGAAAAGAATCGAAGCCAAGTACTTGAGTGTGCATAATAGTGAGTAAAGAAGTCTAATGACTAATGACATCCGCTACATGACCATGAACACCAGACTTATGTAGTTGAGAACAAATAAAAATTCTTACAGATACACAACCCACTTGGCATATCAAAAAGAAAGCTTGTCATGGCTATTGATATGTTTTGGAGAATCATGATTAGAAATTAAGAGAAACTCACTTTGAAGAAAGTAATGACGCCAATGCTTCAAAGCTTGAACCACATCATAGAATTCAACATCATAGGTGTTATAATTCAGCTTAGCCCCATTCAACTTCTCAATGAAGTATGCAACAAGTTTACATCCTGGCTTAGAACTGCTCTAATGCCAACTTTGGAAGCATCACAACATAATTTGAATGGTTGTGCAAAGTTAGGCAAAGTAAGAACTGATGCTAAAATCAACTTTTGCTTAATACGGAGGAGAGTAGTCTCAGCATCCTCAAACTTTGAAGAATTTTCAACCTTCATATAACCTATAATTAGAGTCATAATGGAGCCAATGCGGGGCATGAACTAGCGGTAAAAAGATTCTATCCCATGAAAACTTCACACTTTATAAAAGTTAGATGGTCTTGGCCAATGCTTTATTGCCTCTATCTTCGAGTCATCCACAAAGATACCATTCTTAGATATAACATATCCAAGGAATAACACATGATCTATCATAAAGGAGAACCTATTGAATGCTGCAAAAAGCTTCTTCCTATGTAAAATAGACAAAACTTCTTGAAGATGATTAATATGTATGGTATGGTTAACATTGTAAACTAGGATATCATCAAAGTAAACACCCACAAAGGTACCAATGGAATGATACAAAATCTAGTTCATAACCATCGTAAACGTACTCAGCACATTAGAAAGACCAAAAGGTATCACTAGCCATTCATATAGACCTTCATGAGTCTTGAAGGTTGTCATTCACTCATAACATGGATGAATTTAGATTTGGTGGTAGCCACTCTTCAGGTCTAGCTTACTAAACATCGTAGCTCCATATAACTGATCTAATAAATCATCCAACTGAGGAATAAGAAAATTATATTTAACCATGATCTTATTAATAGCCTGGTTGTCTACACACATACCCTAACTACCATCCTTCTTAGGCATGAGCAGAGCAGGTACTACCCATGGGCTAAGACTCTCTTGAATATGACCTTTAGAGATATGATTTCTTCTACTTGTCATCAAAGTTCCTCATGCTCCTTAGGGTTCATCCAATATTGTGGTTGATTGGGAAGATTGGAAGTCATGCCAAATCAATCTAGTCTTATATGTCCCTTAAAGGTGGTAACCCATTGGGTAGGACACTAGGGAATACATCTTGAAACTCATCAAGAAGAGATTTGACAAGCTTACGAATTACAATATTAGTCATATTATCCATCCCTACTAACACATAGACCATCCCGTGTTGCTCCATCTCCTATATTGATTGACTTATGTAATGATAGGATATTGAAATTCTCCTGTCTAGTGGTTTAGGTGTAGTCTCCTAGGAGGGCATAAGAACAATGTCGGTAGTGTTCCACATAAAATTGTAGGTGTTTTTGTGCTCATCATGGATGAAACTCCTAGGGCCTACCTAATCGAATATGACAAACATCCATATTGACAACATCACACCATGCTTTATCCTTATACTGAGATCCAATGGAAAAATTCACCAGGCAATGTTTAGAGACTTTTACCTCAATGCCTTTCTTAAGCCATGATAAAGTGTATGGATTTAGATGGGGTGTGGTGTCTATCTTCAATTTTTGAACCACTTCTACCACCACGTTCTCATAAATTCTTGAATCAATGGCGATATGGAAAACCTTTCCCCCAATTGTGTAAGTTGAATGGAAGATATTCTTCTAAAGCTTATCCATCTATTACCTTTGGGGTGAAACACACACTCCCCAAAACAATGATTGGCCTTGATCACCTACAACACACTCCTCTTGTGGTAGGTCAGCTTCATCGGTGTCAAATATAGGATCTTGCTCAAAGTCACCAAGTTGTTCGTCATCAATAGCATCAGTCTCTACAAATTTATTATTTCCAACACAATCACCCTTTCGGCATTCGTTGTATCTATGACCTGGATCACCGCACTTGAAGCACTTTTGTATGCTTGAGGCTGAAGCCTAGTTTGATGACTAGTACTAACTAGCTTACCAGTAACACCTTGTTGCCCTATTACATGAGTTAAGCGTTAAGGGCTAAGTGCTAACATGGTTATGGCCAGTTGTGTTGTTGCTAGGTCCTCTTTGGCTCATCTACCACTCAAGATGTAATGCTTATTGTTGTGCTTTAGAAACTGAGAATGGGTCAAATAAGTTTAAGCTATCTTGAACTACTATTGTAGACCTCCAATATATCAAGACACTAATTTCTCCTCTAAATTAGCTAAATCGTTGCGAGTAACTAATTGGTAGAACTCTTTGGTATACTCGTCAATCATCTTCATGCCTTGCCACAAGTTTTAGAGTCATTGGTACAACACCCTTGTAACATCCCACACATAATTTGCATATATGTGTCACACGTGTTTCACATACACTTAGTGTAAGTTAAAGGCACATTTAATGACTTGTAAACTTATACAACTTTAGAGATAAAGTTGTATAAACCTAGAAAGAATTTGTGAGCAAACAATACAGCATTAGAAAGATCTTGAAATCTACATTTCAATGCAACAAATGTGAGTGAATAGTAGTTTTCTAGAGGAAGTTATGATCGTTTTCCCACAAGGTATTTGTACTGATAAGCTAACTGATTTGAAGTAAATTTAGAGTCACATTAGTAAAAATTTAGAAAAAAAATAGTGAGAAAATTATGTCATTAGAGGGGTCTTGAAGTCTAGTTTCTAACAAAACAAACAACAAGTGAATCTGAGTTTTCTAGGGAAAGTTATGAGCGATTTAGCGTAAAGAAGTAAAGTAGAGAAATCTATCCAGCTTGAGTCTACCCGACCTAGATTAAACTTTACTAACCAGCTTGATTCGATACTTACTAGTTTAATTTGGGATCGAACCGATGTTAGGATTATATATTGTCAATCCCATGTCAAAACAATGAGTTGTAGAGTGTCAAGTTAAGTCCATGACGTTGCTCTAAGCTTGGAAGAAAGAAAGCAAAGATGGACTGAAGACCTACAAGATCAAGGAAAGTATGAAAGATAAAGAACCAAATCAAGACTCAGATTGAAGACTCAATGCAAAGAAATTGAACCTGAAGAATGACAAAAAGAAAGCTGAATGGGTGCTCCTGATATGCACTAACCTCGAAAAATCTCCACAGTTAGCATTATGCATTAAAATCACTAAGAATGACCATAAGATAAGTGTGAGATGCAAAAAGGGGCCAAAATACATTTGTAGCTATCCCCAGAAGTTAAAGGAAAAAGGCCCAAAACCAAAAAAAAGCAACCAGACAAAGTGTAGAAAAATTATAGACCCTGATTGATCATAAGATCTGTGATCGATCACGGCTGATCGATCACAAATCTCGTGATCAATCACAAGTCTATTTTCAGGAAAAAAATAAAAACCCAAGAGTTGTGATCTCAGGGCCTGATTGAACACAGCCGCGGGTTTTTATAAAAACTCACTTCTATTTTTGAGATTCCAATCCGACTCTTCTTAGGGCTTGTCCATTTGAAAGAGCTCTAATCCTATGAACTAAGATTAGTCTAAGCTCTATAAAAAGGTGATAATACCCTAGGTTTTAAGAAAGAGAAGAAAGAGTGACAAAACAAAAAGAGAAAGGAATCTTGTTTGAGAAAATGGCTAGTCTGAAAGCCGGGAAGTCTATGTGC
>JAOXJP010147174.1:0-13200 GCA_025762735.1 Platanus orientalis | reverse complement strand
TTATTTAAATGTTTGTTTATTTTTGAAATCATGATCTAGTTCCTATTGTGCTTTGTGCAGGTTAAATGACATCCTCGAGCCAGATAGGTCTTGGATAGGGATGCTGCTCTTGTTCAGACCTTAGTTTGGACTTGGTCTCGTTAGAGGATTATATTGATAGCCACTAACAAGATTACCATGTACCTCAAGGAGAGGTATTGGCTTCAAGTTGGGGTAGGAATGGAGGATTTTGTGGCCCTGCATCTGCCCACTTGGGTCATTGATATTGATGGTGAGGCTGGCAGAGGAGAGATAAGCATTAAAGCCTTTGTTTTCTCGAGTTAGGGCAAAGATTACAGAGAGTGGTGGGCCACTCAGTCATGTGGGCCTTTAAGAGGCCCCATCGAGCCCTAGGTGAGTGTATTTTATTTTTGCAAAGCTTTTTGTTATGTTTCATCCATTTTGTTTAAAACATTTGATGATGGTTTGATTTGTTTAATTTTATCAGGCAGCCGAGGGCCAACTCCCGGGAGTCGTTCGAGCACTTGATTTTTAGACCTGATTTTTCATGCTTTTTAGAGTATTTGAGGGAATCTTGGCAGATGGATTTCACGAAAGCTCTAGCTCCTTAGACAGCTTTTCGAAGGCCTCGTGATTCTAAAGAAATGGATACCAATTGATCCCGATTTGGAGGCCTGGAGAGCATTTTGGCTTGAAAAGAGTAAAAAGTGGAAAAATAGTCTTTTAACCTTTTGAGGAAGATTTGAGATTTTACAGAGGTTTAAGACTTCAAACTTTCTATCTCAGACCTGAAGATTTAAAGCTAAGGCTGAGGTCGAAGCATGGCCACTGATTTTTTTTGGATTCAGAGATCGAATGAATCTCTGAGGGTTTTGCAAGGGTCATTTCTTGGTCAGGATTTTCACAGATTAAGAGATTGGATGTTGCCGTTCTTAAGCAGTATCTGACCTTTGATGGGTTCTTTGAATAAGAGAGACTCAAGGGTGCATAGGTTTTGAAATTACACCATTTGGACCATAGGAGAGGGTCCAGGTGTCATTTTCTAAGTAGAAAGGGTAAAATGGTAATTTTTCACCCGAGGGTCTAAAAAGGTGAAAATATGAATTCTTCACCTGTGATGCTTCATGGCAAGAAAGCTTATGTAGGTTGAGAAATTTAGTGATCTGGATGATAGATAGTGAGTATTAAGCCTTTGGAAGCAAAAGGGTAAAATGGTAATTTTTCCAACTGTGATGTTTTATTGCCGAAAAACTTACAGGAAGTGGAAAAGTTACTTATGAGTTGAATGGGGTTCTAAAATGTGGACCCTTAAAGTCCCAATGGTGCTTTCGAGTGAAATTAGGGTTTGTCTCGAAATGGTGCTTTTTGGGCCGTAATAAGGTTCTTTGACTTATTCATTTGCAACTGGAACATCTGGAAAGACTTCTTTGGGAATTTCTAACCTCCTAGAGTCTAGGTTTGCTCTTGCTAAGCCAAGGGTGCTTAGAGTCTTGATGCCTAAATGCTGTTATGCTATCCTTATGCTATCATGTGACCCGAGTCAAAATTTGGGTGCTAACAATGGACATGAATCATTTTCATCCAATATATAAGGAGAAGAACTCAAATGAGCAAGGTGATGGTCCTGAACAAAAAATCGCTCTCTCTTACTCTTAATTTAGAAATTTTGTGAGAGATTTAATTCTACATTCCATTAGGAATCTCTCTAAGCTTAGATAGATAAATCAATACCTAAAAAGGATCATTCCATTTTGTCACCTTGTTCCAACTAAGGCAAATCTTTAAGTGGAAGAAACCAATGGTTGTCTAAACCCTTAAGAAGAAAGGTGGGTTTGATAGTCACATTGTGCTCAATAAGGAGTAACCCATCAAGATCGGCTCTCTAGCTTGAAGAGCCAACCAAGAAACAATTGGCTAGCAATAGTTATATCTTGCTTAAGGAGGAGCAACCCCAACTTGTGTGCAAAGGCAACATCAACCTACAAAAAGATAAACCATTACCTTAACTTTTTATGAAAGTTATTGAGACTTCTCTCACTGGAGACACCGGGAGAACTAACACCACCACCGGAGACACCGGTATTGTATACCCATAGCTCTTCCGTCGACGAGACCGGAAGAGTAGACCATAGACCCCACCCGCCAGAGAAACCGGGTGTGACTTTCTTGGCAAGTAGAATAGGTTTTTGTTAATTTTATCTTTGATTGTATTATCTTTAATCTTAATAAAATTACATAGCTCGTGTTGAGCTTTTGAGGGTAGATGTAAGCCGTTGTGCTGAACCACTATATATCTTGTGTACATTTGTGATTGCTTGTGTTTTGCTTATTCATTTTATCATTTACATTATCAAGCGTTATACATATTGAATTAATTTTACTTGTTGAACAATTGAACATATTCATATCTATGTGCATAATTAAATTGCAATTAAATACCAGGACAATTTTATCAATCAAGTAATAAGTGAATTTGGGGGCAATCTAAATTTTTTTTTTAAATAATCATATTCACCCCCCTCTAAGATCTATACATAGGAATTTCAAAATCAAGATTTGAAAAACCTAGGGTAGAATGTTGGAATTGTGGGAAGAAAGGGTGGTACTTGAAAAAGGATTGTAAGGCTCCAAAGAAAAACAAGCATGGTACCAACAACAAGGACAATGAGGCTTCTACAAATATTATTAAAGAAGTTGTTGAAGATGCACTAGTTTTCGCTTTGGACAACAAGTCAGAGTCATAGGTGATTAATTCAGGAGTGTCCTTCTATGCCACATCTAACAAAGAACGTCTCAAGAACTATATGCAGGATGACCTTGGCAATGTGTTTCTAGGAGATGATAAAACCTACAATATAGTGAGAAGAGAGATGTTCTGATTAATTAGTCTACCAAATGGGGGTACATGAAAGTTGAATGATGTGAATCATGTACCCTATCTAAAAAGAAATTTGATTTCAATAGGCTAACTTACAAGTTCAGGTTACAATATGATTTTTATAAGAGATTCATGGAAAATCACAAAGGGTGCCTTGGCTGTAGCTCGTGGAAAAACAAAATGGACATTCTACCTAATAGGAAATACAATAACCTCTATTTCAATTGCAGTTAAGGGTGTAGATTTAGATATCTAGCACTAGAGGATGAGATATTTCAGTGAAAAGGGAATGAAATTTCTCCACTCAACAATAAAGCTTCCAGGGTTAAAGGCATTAGACCTGGAGTTCTCTAAAGATTGCGATTATGGAAAACAGAAGAAAGTCAGCTTCACTAAGGGTGCAAGGGAAATAAAAAAGGAGTAGTTAGAACTGGTTCACACTGACTTATGGCGGCTGGCTCAACTATCTTTTATTGGCGGCTTACATTATTTTGTTACCTTTATTGATGATTCGACTAGAAAATTATGGGTATACTTCCTTAAACATAAGTTTGACGTGTTAGAGACCTTCAAGAAGTGGAGAGCTACTATTGAGAATGAAACAAATTGTAAGCTTAAGTGCCTTAAGTCAGACAATGGAGGTGAATACTGTAGTAAGGAATTTGAAAAGTACTATGTAAAGAATGAGATTAGGAGAGAGAAAATAGTTCCCAATGCACCATAATAGAATGATGTGGCAGAGCGAATGAACTGGACTATTATGAAAAATGCTATGAGCATGAGATTACTTATAGGTTTGTCTAAGTAATTTTAGGCAAATGTTGTCAACACAACAACATATTTATTGAATCGAGGACCTTCAATACATTTAGATGGTGGATTCTCAAAAGAAGCATGGATAGGAAAATAGGTAAATCTTGAACACCTAAGAGTATTTGGTTGTATGACTTATGTACATGTTGATGCAGATCAACGGGACAAGTTAGATCTAAAATAAAAAATGTGTGTTTTCATTGGATACAGATAAGAAGAATTTGGCTACCAGTGTTGGGATAATGAAAACCGGAAAGTCATAAGGAACAAAAATGTTGTATTCGATGATAAAGTCTTGTATAAGGACAAGGCTACCATTTCCAACAAACAAAAGGAGTTTATGAAATTTGATGGGATTTCTAATGATGATGTGCAAGGTGTGAATGACAATGAAGAACCAAATACAAAATACATGGGGATTAATAGATACATCCTTAAACACCTACTCTAGAAATAAGAAGGTCATCTAGGACACTTAAACCAACATAACAATTTTCTTATTCTTTATATTATTTGTTGTTGATAGATGGTGGTGAGCCAGAATGCTATGAAGAAACATTGGAGGTAGATTCTCAGACTGAGTGATAGCATGCAATGGATGAGGAGATGGAGTCTCTAATATCCAATTAGACATGGAACTTAGTTCCACTACCAGATGGCAAAAAGGCACTGAACAACAAATAGGTTTTAAGGTTGAAGGATGAGAGTGATGGGACCAAAATATATAACGCCAGGTTGGTGGTTAAGGATGTTAGCAAAGAAGAGGAATAAACTATTCCGAATTATTTTCTCCAGTTGTGAATATTACAATTATTAGGGTAGTGTAAAACATAGTGGTACCAGAAGATTTACATCTTTAGCAACTTAACATGAAGACTGCATTCCTCTATGGTGATTTGGGGGAGGAAATTAATCTACATGGAACAGCCACAAGGCAACACTATTGAAGGAAATGAGACAATGGTGCGTAAGCTAAAAGGGAGCTTATACGGGTAGAAGCAAGCGCCGAGGCATTGGTATTTGAAGTTTTACAACTTCATGACAGTAAATGGCTTCAGAAAATGCCATGTGGACCATTGATGCTATATCAAGAGGTTTTACAACAGTTACATTATATTGCTTTTATATATTTGTCAGCACCTAATTTTGGCCTAGGGTCCAGAGGTTTCTTTCAATGGGCAACACTAATTCTTTAGAATTGACCTTAGGCATCCTAGGAAACCAAGGTGGTTAAACAACCTCCCATTTTTAGGTCATCCCCATTATTTTCTTATTTAGTACTCTAAACCCCTGATTTTCTCTAAGATCTTTGTAGGATCCACTATCTTTATATTTCTATTTTCCCTTTCAATCTCATTGTTCTCTTAATGATTGTCCCAAGTTCGGTCACATCTATATTAGAAATTACAATTTTACCCCTCGAAGGTGGACCATTGAATCTCATTTTGCAAGTGTCGAACAATCAATTAGGTGTTACAGATGCATTTGGAATGGTTTAAAACCCATCAATAAAGTGTTTGATCATCAAATTCCATCTTATCATGTTTTGACAAATCTTGGCCATCGATTTAGAATCTTTCAAAATTTGATCAAAATAGACCCTAAATGATCAATCTAACATCAAAGATGCATCTACAACATCCCAAATCTTTGAAATAGAGTGTTTGATAATCAAAATCCATTGTTTCATGTTTTAGCGAATCTTGACCATCGATTTAGAATCTTTCAAATAATGAGAAAAATACATGTTTGATGATCAATCAGACACCGTAGAAGGTTCAAGCATGCTTCAAAACCTTAGAGCACCGATCAGACTTTCAGAGCCTATTTCAAAATCTTCCATCTCATTGTATCAAATCATGACTGTCCAATCAATCACTTTGAAGTTTCAGATAAAAAATTAGATACCATCATGATGACCAGAGCCATTGATTTAGCAAAGGGAGTGAATCCAATTGAATATGACAGATCTAAATCAATGAAAATTTAAGGGAGTCTACTGAACTACGATGCGTTGCAAAACACCGAATCAACTCATGACAAGTGACGCTATTTCATCCATGAAATAATTCAATTTAAATAAATAATAGTGAATAAAAAAAACCTTCTAGATCTTTAACAAATATAACCCAATTAATTATTTCCTAAATATAATATATTGGATCCAATAAATCTTTCTTAATAAAAATTTAACAAAAATAAGCCAATAAGATCCTTTAAAATATTACCAACTTTAATAAACAATTTCTAGCTAAAATAGATCATGCTAATCCTATCTTTCCTAGCTAACCTAAATCAAATATTATTCTAAAAAAACCTAATTATACCAAATAAAATCTAATCAAATAAAATAATTCCAATCAAATCAAATAAAACTAAATAAAATCAAATAAAAATCTTACCTAAATGTCTCTACACCCCAAAAATCTATAAATAAGACCTACCCTCATCTTTAGTCTCATGCCTAAGAACCCTAAGAGCCTCACTCTCTCACACGGTCAAAATACCCTAAGAATCTCCTTTCCTATGGATGGCCAAACTTTCCAAAACTTCCCCTTCGACGGCTTGAAAACCCCTAAACCCCTCTCTCGGTCTGGATTCCCATGGGAACCCCCCTAAAAACCCATTCGTTCTCCACTTCCCCCTCTTTGTATTCTCTCTCCACTTGGTTCAATCTCTCATCTTCCCCATACGTCAAATATCTCAGTCCATTGCTTACCCTTTATCTCTCTTTACAAGAATACAAAGTGAAGTGCTGCCATTTTCAAAGAAGAATTCTCCACCACGTGTGCTTACAGGGGGTATGATTTCCTCCACTTTATTTATTTATTATCAATCCATATTCCATTGGGTTTGTTGTGCACTTTAAGTTGTTTAAGTTTTATAAATGTTGAATAATGTTTGTTTGTTAAGCTATTTTCTTTTGTATTTGTTTAAAGCATTTAATTGGTTATTAATTTTTTAATAGATTTAGAATTGTGCAAATATATGAATGAAGTAACATCATTCTTTTATTTATTTATATTTTAGTTTGTTTTACCACCCACGTAATCTTCCTTTCACTTTATCTCTTTTAGATTTTTCCTTTTTCATTATCTAACTTCACCCACTATGGAACTGATTACATCTTAACCCATCTCTAGCCTTTAATTTCACTGGTGGATAGTAAAGAGGTGTGAACCCATTTGTAATGACCGATGGTCACTGTACTTGACATACTATGGTAATGTCTTACGAACAATCCTCTTTGTTGTTTCCTTACTGGTTCGTAGTTTTGGTAATGTGTTGCTTCAAAAACATGGTGGTTCTATTAGTCAGATCTCTTACTCTTAGCTGTTTATCTCCCCATCCAGAGATAACAGTGTGGGCTTGCATTTGACTACAATAACCCTGTCCTTTCTTCTTTCGTGTTCTTTTTCTGTTTACCATTTAGTTCAATAGGCACTAATAGGTTGTTGTCCCTAACTGGTGGCATAGGTAGCTTAGCAGATGAGGCTTTGGAGAAATAGTTTCTTCTTATTTGAGTGTTGGATCACCACAATGAGAAAATCAATATCTAATGAGGTCACAATGTTGTAGCTTTCACATATAATCAGATTTGACAAACATAAGTAACATTACTTATTGCATATTCACTAAGCACAGTGAGTGAGGAATAGCCATAGCTGTGTGGTGTGTGGCTTGGATTTTATATGCCGACCCTATCCTCCTCTAACCTCTGCCAAGGGTGAAATAGGCGAAAACATCAGCGCCGAAAGTGATTTTCACTTTTTGGGGGCACATGTAAATCACTTCTGATGCTGATGTGGCCGCCCCTTGACCTCAGTGGAGGTTAGCATCGGCATAGAAAATCCTCGCCAGTGTGAGAGAGTTTCATTTTGAAAGATGGAAAAATTTATGTATGAAAGTGGTGTGTTTGATGATCACGTTCCATATGGCCATTTTATTTAGAATGTCATGTCATCAAAGTTACCAAGCTCACTAAATGGTTTGAGTGATCCTTAAGTCATTTAAATCCATGGTCCAACTGGTGGGATTTCCTAGTGAGACTGCAGAGGTATAATTTTGGCATTAATGGACGACAATGTTTACATGTTTGCAGTCCAGTCCATGGTGGGTCCGAAACCCGACTTGCTATGGAAACCCAAGTGAATAAATGTATATAAAAAAGGGGTTTCCATATAGCTGGCCAACCAGACCAAACCAGACCATCATCTCAAACCAGATCACCTGTAATGGAGTTTAAGTTAAACTAAGTGAAGTCCAAATCAACATTTTCTAACTCTTTATTACCTCATATATTTTATTTTATTTTTGTGTTTTATGTTTTTCTTATGTATGTTGTAACTCATGTTATGGATGCCATACTAGCTTAGGTTAGCATGTGTTTTACTAGATATGAATGTTGTATATATATCCAATTCTTATGTTTGAGTTTGTCACAAGTCAATATGAATCTAGGAACGCATCTTAACCTCTCATTTTCTTTATATATATATATACACACACACACACACACACACACACTTGCACATACGTGCACTAGTTAGTAGGGAAATACACCCGCACATGCATGACATTGGTTTCCAAAAATAGAACACACTTATACACACATCTTATATATGAATTGAATCTTAAGTTTGAACCGGTTTAAGTAGGTAAACGTATATGTAGGTGAACCAGGGTGACTAACACCTTCCTCAGTTCATAACCGAACCACTTACCCAGAAACCTTTGAGTTAACCGGTTTAAAATGGAGTCTGATATTTAAAAAAAAAATTAAAATAAAAAATATTTCATTTTTGAAAAATAGATGTCCAGTCACATCTTTAAAAAGACTGGTGGCAACTCTAAACCATTGTGGGTTAGACCCATGATGAGTGGACTCCTTTTTAAGAGGTCCACCCGTCGTGTAAAAAATCGAGGTCCACAATGTTGATGACATGCTTATTGTGGGATCAAACATGTAGGAGATAAATAATCTCAAGGATATGTTGTTTAGGGAGTTTGAGATGAAGAACTTGGGTGTAGTAAAGTAGATTATGTTAGAAATATGTGTCTTGACAAAACCATTCACATAAGATATAGGCATGATTAATTAATTAATTATTAAATAAGAATTATTTTTTAAATAATAACTATTTATTTTATCATCACATATATTTGTTTCTTTATATAGGTAATTGTTTGATCTCATGAGATGAGATAGGTGGTCCTCACATAGCATAATAGGATGTCAGACGCATTGGAAAGTGTGGAGAGATCTGATAATCCAATTCTTGTAGACTTGGAAGTTTATAGCTATGAGTGATGTTGGACACATCACTTATAGGGCTGTTAGCACCTAATTTTGGCCCAAGGTCCAAAAGTTTATTTCAATGGGTAACACTAACTCTCTAAAATGGACCTTAGGCATCCTAAAAAACCAAGGTGTTTAGACAACCTCCTCTTTGTAGGCCATCCCCATTCTTTCTTAATTTGGCACTCTGAACCCCTGTTTTTTTCTTAAGATCTTTGTTGGATTAACTTTACGTATATTTCTATCTTTCTTTTCAATCTCATTGTTTTCTTAATGATTGTCCCTAGTTCGGTCACATCTATATTAGAAATTACGATTTTATCCCTCATCAAAGGTAGACCACTGAATCTCATCATACAAGCATCGAACAATCAATCGGGTATCATGGATGCATCTAGAGCAGTCTAAAACCCAAAAATAGAGTGTTTGATCATCATATTCCATCATATTATGTTTCAACAAATCTTGGCCATCAATTTGGAATCTTTCAAAATTTGATCAAAATAGACCCTAAATGATCAATCTGACATCATAGATGCATCCAAAACATCCAAAATCTTTGAAATAGAGTGTTCGATCATTAAATTCCATTGTTTCAATTTTTGATGAATCTCAACTCTTGATTTAGAATCTTTCAAATTTTAAGCAAGATTTATATCGAATGGTCAATCAAACATTATAGATGGATCCGGGACATCGTAAAACCTTGGGGTAGTGGAAACGACCTTTAAAGTCCATTTCTAAGCCTTCCATCGCACCGTATTAATTTATGACTGTCCGATCTATTACTTTGCGATTTCAAATTCAAAATCGAACCCCACCATAACAATCAGCACTATCGATTTAGCTAAGGGAGTGAGTCTGATTGAATCTGACAATTTTGAATCAATAAATTCTCAAGTGGGTCCACCAAGTTAAGGTATCTTGCAACACATAGGAATAAGTCCATTTTCATGACATATGGCGTGATTTTGTCTAATTAGGAAAAAAAATCAAATCCTAATTCAATTCAAATAAAATCAATTAGAATAGGATAAAATAATCCAAAATCTAATAAAAGCAAATAAAATAAAATAAAAAACTTTTTTAAATATCTCATTGCCAAATTCTATATAAAGCCCATCTCCCCTTTTAAAACCCATGGTCAAAAATCCTAAGAGCCCTCCCTTCTCTTTCTCTCTCCATGCTAAGTTGTGGCACGGTTGGAAAACCCCTTCTCTCTTCTCTCTAAACTCTCATCCACCGCTGGAAAAAAACCCTAATACCACCTTTTTTATCATGACAAAAATCTCTCACTTGCAGAAAGCAAGGACTGCCAGCTCCATTCTCACTCTCTCCATCTCACTAAGTCCTCATCTTTTGGCATCATCTCCAATCACTAATCCCATGATTATCCCTTGGTTTTATTTTATTTTTCTTTCAAACCATCCCCACTCGTCCCAATACCTCCCAAGATCTCATGGACCTTCCTTCACGCCCCAGTCTCCATGCAACCCCATCTCTCCATATCTCTAGCTAGGATAGGAGTTCAAAGCACATAAACAGTGCTACCCGGATTACAGAAGAAACACCAACGATGCGTGCGACATTCAAACAAGTACTATCCTTTAGATTGTCTTATCTCATTGTATTTAAATTATTTTTTTTGGTGTTTATTCTGATGCAAATCAATAGTTCTTGTAAAGATGCATGCCGTGATTTTTTTATTTATTTACAATGTATATGATTTTTTTAACCTGATTTGTATTCCTTGTTTTGTTATTTCTTTCTTGTATATTGTGCCTAATGGGATATAAGGCATCGTTTTTTTTAGTTTTTTTTTCTTTTCTTTTTGGAGGTAACACATCACCCATTTCTATCCTCCACTTATTTGATCCTCTTATTTCCCTATCCTCACCTTGCTTTGTTGCCATTTCGAGAAGGCTCTTAGCCTTCCACTCAAGGTTTGTTTGTCTTTGGTTAAATCAGGTTGCTTCAAATTCAGAGTTAACTCAGTTATCAAGTGCACCAGCCATCTTTGTTTCTATCCTTCAAAGTCTATACCGGTTCAGTGTTTTAATCAACCTTTCATGTGTTTGGCTTCATCATAACCGACATAGCACACCATTGAAAGCTAGTGGGTCAAGCTTAGATTTGAGCTTCCTTGAGTCGATAGAAGCATGGAAGCTGACCCTGCACCACATAGGTTGGTGGCATGTGAGATGAAACCACTTTGGTTTAGCCTTGAAAGCCCAATGGAATTGTATGTATCTGTTGGATTCATCATCACCTATGATAATGAAATTTAAGGCAAAGCTCTTCTGGTTATGTTTCTACGGTCCGATTGAATCATTGTTGAAGCCATTGTCCTTGTGATCATATCATACAACTTGGAATTTGTATAGATTACAATTGATCACATTGAATCAGGGGTGGTTGCAGTATGGCTTAGTGTTGTGTAAGATTAACATCCCCAGCTCAAATTTGGCGAGAACTTCAATGTTAGACCACAATGAGATTTTTGGGTACAAAAATGTAAAGAATGGTTTAAGTTAGTATAGCTTATCCGTGCTTGGAACCAGCCACCGACTTGCTTCCAATGGGTTCAAACAAAGCTTGATTTTATCAAATTTGAACCAGACTCAACCCCAAATCAACTCAACAATAAATGAGCCAATTCATCATATTAAATCAACCCAAATCAGCCTTATGTCTCCAGTTCTTCAATTATGTGTTTGCTTTTTCTTCTATCTCTTAATTTATTCATCTCTTATTTTTTATTTATCTGTTCTTTTTTTTTTTTTCAATTCCTTTTTATTTTATTTTATTGTGTTTTTGATAATTTGTACTATGGTGATGTCATATTAGTTTAGGTAATGTGTGCATTATTCTATCATTTACATGTATCATATGCTAACCTTCATGTATAATTTGATTATGAGGGATTGTAGCTTTAAGGTACACTCTCTAACCTTTTTATTTATTTTCATTTTTTAAGATAGCATGTTAGGTAGATGACTCATTTTTAAATTGAACTTAAATAATATGTTTTAGTCACACTCAGTACACATGTGCATTAGTTAGCTAGTGGAACCACGTGCATAAGCATGACACTCTTTCTTAAATTAGACACACTCTCTCACATACCACACCTAGAGATTAGACCCTAGTGTTGAACCGGTTTAAGTAGGTAACTGCATATGTGGATGGATCAGGGTGTCTAACACCTTTCTTGGTCCATAACCGAACCACTTACCCTGAATCCCTGAGTCAACCAGTTTAAAATTGAGTCAGACATTTCAAAAGAATTTTAAAATAAAATTACTTTATTTTTCAAAAATAGATGTCCAGTCACATCTTTAAAAATACTGGTGGTGACTCCAAACCATCGTGGGTTAGTCTCATAATGAGTGGACCACTTTTCTAAGAGGTCCACCATTATGTGGGCTTCGGTTTTGGCATGACGGGTGGATCTCTTAGAAAAGTGGTCCACTCATTATGGGCCTAACCAATGATGGTTTAGAGTGGCCCCATTTGGGCCTAACCCACGATGGGGAAATAGGCTCAAATTTTATTGAATTTTGTCAGGGTTTGAGTGTTCATCATGATATAAGAAAGTTTTTTTTTTTATTCTTTACAAAATATGGGTGGTTGCCTCATTTATAAATTATACAATCTATCACTTGCCTGTTTCATTGCTGATATGTACCAAGGATCCCCAAGATGCATACTTTATTGATGTGACTGAACCTGGTTGTAGGATGCCTACGTACCCTTTAAGGATCAAGTCGAACGTAGTTCAAACTCTTTTTTTTTTCTTTTTTTTCTTCTCTTTTATTTTTTTATCTCTTGATCTTTGACATCTTTCAATTCAAATGAACACCTAAGGAGGGATGGTTTGACAAAGAAAGACTGTTTTTTTAAAGCTCAAACTGACTCACTAGTGGTAAAGGTGAAATGTGATTTTTTTTGGAATCTGTTCAGCAAAAAATGGCCTCTTGTCTTGTCTTTGAACATATAAGGGTTATCTCCTTTAGTCATTAGGAGTGCCTTCTTTGATTTTTGGAGTAAACTTTGACTTAAGATCCCCAACACACATTTTTTTTTTTGTTAATTCATTGTCAACTCATCCTAATTGTAGCACCTGATATCATTTCTTTCTTCACATCAATGTAGTCATCAAGAAGGAGGTAGAAAACTTGTCTTTTGTTAGAAATTCTTAGACTAAAGC
>JAOXJP010147153.1:0-13200 GCA_025762735.1 Platanus orientalis | reverse complement strand
GCTTATAACAATTTATGATGGTTTATTGACTTCGTATATTAGTGAATTACTCCCTTTGGTATTTTCATTTGATTCATGTTATACCATGATGAATTGTGTTAATTCTATTAATCCTCATGTAGTCACATTATCATTTACATAACGTGATATCTCTTAGTGGCATATGCATGTTATCATAGGCATGGTTTACTCCTAGATTTTCAAGTGGCTCTTTACACGAGATTTCTACATGAGTTTTGAAAAAGGATTTAAGACACTTTGTTTTTAACCTACGTAAATTGTCGTAAAATAATTTTACATCCATGAGCATTCCTTATGCCTTTAGTTATGAGTCAAGCACCTTCACTTGAATATAAGCATTTGACCCCTTTCATGTGATCTTCTACTACTTCTTTGGACTTTTCATGGGATGAAACATGTAGATATTTTAAATGGTATGATTATGTAGTATCTACCTTATCTTATAAAATATGGTTTTAGATGTGAGGATTTGATATGATACTCCTATGCGGAAATATGTCTTATTGGGTTCAGAGACCCCTAAGTGGGTTGGTCTTTGTGACCTTTATATATGTATATGGTCTTTATGACCTTAGAGACCCTTATATGGGTTGGCTAGACATAACCCTATAGACCCCTATGTGGGTTACCCTCGTGGGCTTGGAGACCCTTTTGTGGGTTGCCCTTTGTGGGCTTATAGACCCCTTTGTGGGTTAATCGTTATGACTTCAGGTACCCAATCAGCAAATGACATTAATAGGTGAAGACGGTTGTCATGCCCATTGGTCTTATGATCCCGGAGACCCCTTTGTGGGTTTGCCTTCATGGCTTTAGGTACCCAATCGTCAGGTCTCATTAATAGGTGAAGACAACCCTAGTGATCCAACATATGTGGTGTGATGTGCTATGTTGGGGACTCTTATTCGGATTATGTGATTCACTTTGTCGGAGAACTTTTATGGTTTATATACATGATATGCATTATCAGAGATCACATATGGTTTATGTGATTTGTTTTGTCGGAGACCTTTCATGGTTGATTTACATTTAGATACGATATATGATGGGACATTATTATGATTTGTATGTGACACATAACCTACTAGGCATCTGAACATAATATTTAGCATGTGGCATATAGCATGTATCATATACACAATTTAACTTGATCTATTTTAGATATTCTTGTGATTATCTTGTGACCTGTGTGTACTTGAATCATAGTAAGGATACATGTTTAGTAGACTTTATGTGCTCTTATTCTTGTTTTGATTCCTCAGTTATCTTAATTGTTCCTATTTGCTACTGTGATTATCTTCAATTTCCTTTAGTGTCGTATAAATTGCATACCCTCCTGCTAAGCCCATCAAGCTTACCCTAATTGGCATCACCTATAGATGTGTAGGTGTATAAGTCAGACTACGCCTTGGGACGGATGAGAGATGGGATGAAGCTGGGTTGTTGGCCCTATTATTTAGTTTTCATTTTGGTTATGTCCTTAGACTTTATTTTACTAAGATGGGAGATGTACTTATGATACTTGTTATGTACTTGGGGCCATGGGATGGCTATACTCTTATGAGCATGTTTGGCTCTATTACTTTTAGGTGACTATGGGATATTTTTTACTTTTAGACTGATCATATATATATTCCACCGCACTTATTAGAGTGTGTCATTGATTTTACTATTCCGCTGTGATGTAATATGTTGGCAATAGACATGAAGGGATAATGAATCAAATTTATATAGGAAATGATGTGATTAGGTAAGAAAGTTAATGACACATTCCGAGCTCATTGGTCTCTCTGTTATAAGAAACGGGTTCGGGGTGGGACATTCTCATGTCATGGATCTTAACCTAGCCCACTTCATGGCCCATGGATTTGAGTCATGGCATGACTCCTCTCTCCAATTTGATCTACTAGACAAAGAGGTCATGCAAGTCACCGTGAAAAAGGATTGGGAGATGTACTTTAGTGGCACATCAAAAGGACCAACTAGCATCCCAAGCAACAAAACAAATAAATCCTCTGGGATTGGAGTTATCTTTATCACCTTAGATAATGATATCATCATGCACTCACTAACTCTAAGTTAAGGCTACTTAAACAACGAGACTGAATACGAGGCTCTAATCATGGGTCTAGAATTAGCTTTGAAAATCCCCCAATTAAAGGCCTCATCATCTATGACAATTCTGAGCTTGTCATATGCTAAATGAATAGTCTTTACCCTATGAAAAAGCCAAGCCTTACACCCTATTTTCAACGGGCTAAGGAACTAGCCAAGTTATTCAAGCACCTTCAAATAAAACATGTCAGATGGGGCCACAATGGACAAGAAATGCGTTGGCCAGCCTAGCCGCTTCTTTAACTCATCTGAGAGATGATTATCTCACAGTTCATATTAAGAAACGTCGTGTTGTACCACCACTAGTTAAAGAAGATGACATTACACTGGTCTGCAATCTAGAGCTCCAATAATCCCCAAAATAAATCAATGATGGAACCAAGTTAGACATATCCGACACAGATTGGTGCAACCCTATTATATCACACTTGTTAGACTAGAGAGAACTTGCTGATCCAGTCCAGTGAGCAGAAGTGCGACGACATGCTTTGCGCTTATTCTCTTCACTAGAGATTTCGAGCACGTCGCGAATAAGGGCCGCCCTCATCCTGAAAGGAAAATGAGTATATGATTCTCTAGCCTTTCTTATAGCTAAAATCAGCTATCTAGCATGCCATAGTTGTCTGAGCTCATGAGCAACTATAACTTCAACAAAATCCTCAACAATATGGTTGTCAACCCCACAGGGATAGTTCATTGTGTCTTGAGGTGCTTCAGGAGTAGGTGATGCCATATAATCTACAAAATTGACATCATGTATAAAAGAGGCCACATCATTCAACGACTCATCAACAAATTCATTACCACCAGGGTTATCGATCTCATTGCACAAAATCTTCAAATTCCTGATCCTCTTTATCACCAGAAAATCTAATAACAGAGTTTTTATTTTCTAAGATTTTTCACGAACTCTCTTCTTCTTCTTCTTCTTCTTTGCAAGAGATTCACCAGAGCCATCTTTTTCATTACAAGACTTCCTCTTCTTCTTAGTAAAAACCTTCACCATAGCAAGGTTCGAAGAATATTAAGCCAATCTTTTGTTCGGCGTTTTACCAATACAGACCTCTCCTATTCCGTCATCAAAAGTTATGCCGGCATTTATGAACTCTTTGATTCTCTCATAAACTAAGAATTGACAACAAGAATTATACCACCAACAAGAAAAAGCACCATAAAAAAGCATAGGTCCTTTAAGCTTGGATGGAGTTTCGGCAATGCTACCTATTATTGACCTTACAAAATACAAATAAGCTTGTTTCAATACCACTTATCTTCAGTGGTGCCTTGAACTTATGAATTGGGAGGAAGATTTTGAAGCACTTGGTGACATGCAAACTGATAGGACATTCAATGTGGGTTGTATGGCTCTACATAGAAATAATTCTCCTGACACCATGCTAAGCTCCTGCTTCAGAGAGAGAGAAAGTAGAGCCATTCCAAACCTTCCAATGACCCATTGTCAATCAAATTCTTTTTCTTAATAAGATCATACCCAGGAAGGAAATTGAAGTTCTCCTCAAATGAGAACTTTGCATTGGCACACCAGACAACAATATGGTCCAAGCCTTTAATATTATTCAAGATAGCCTCTTGATGAATGTGCAACTCCTGCTTGTGGTACATATTGACAAAATGAAGAGATATCTAGCCCCATAAATATTACATCGAGAAGTAGGTACTTTTGCTTCTGGGCTGATGACTCATCCAACCATGAGTCATGAACTCTCTCATGTCATTGTATGGACAGCACAAGGCAATAGGCATTGTACAAACTCATCGCCCCATGGCTAGCTTCCCGGTGACAATGAAGGTGTTGGCTCTTACTTTCTCACCCCTACGGCATGCGAAGGGGAAGATGCTTAAGAAGCAGGCATATATGCCCACCAGAAACACTTCTTTCTCCAATCCTACCTTCCTTCTCCAATTATCTAAGAGAGAAGTAGTTTGTTTGGGTTTCTTTCCATCTGACTTCTTTTCTGAAATCGCCTCAATGAATGATTAATCCAAGGGCCATAAGAAATTTTGTCCATGTTCAGATGAGA
The DNA here is from genome assembly GCA_025762735.1 of Platanus orientalis. Lineage (NCBI taxonomy): Eukaryota > Viridiplantae > Streptophyta > Magnoliopsida > Proteales > Platanaceae > Platanus > Platanus orientalis. Next base: position 9,025 of record JAOXJP010147153.1, on the reverse strand, counting down.
ATAAATCTTAAAGAGATATTAGGTATGTTGCGGCACTTGTTTAATCTCTCTATTTGAAGGAATATATTCTTCATACAATTCTCCCATGAAAGGTAAACCCGAGACAATGAAAAATTCCCATAAAGTGATGCCGACTTCTCTATAGCCAGTGAAGAAAGTGTCGGTTACCGAACACCAATGAGACAAAGCTTCAAGCATCATATCTCTATGCTTATCAATAACACCCACTGACACTGTAATTGCCTCACCCATGGAAACACTTGTGATCTCCTCAAGATAAGTAGTAAGTCATGTCTCTATAAAGGCCTCCCATTTGCCATCATTAGTGAAATTGGAAGAACTTCTCGGACTTAAATTTGTCTAAGTTGCCCTCATCTCAAGAATTTTGTGCAATAGGAGAGGAAATTCAATCACCTCCTCAGTATCTGGTCTATGACCATCTAAGATTGAGGGTTGAAGGAAAAGTTTATGCTAGCACATAGATTTCTCGTGGTGGATGTCTAAAAGAGGCACCCATATCTTAGAGTCCTTCTTGATATATGCTTTGGGACTGGGAGGATGAGCTTCAATAGGACTCAGAAAGTTCTCATCAAAGATGGACCAGCTACAGAAAAATATACATTTAGGACTTGGAATCCCAGTGAAAGCATATTCTTCTCTCCCTTCCATGACAATCAAATCTTTCTTGGGAGGCATATCTGCACAAAATAGAGAAACAATGAGCATACTTAGTTCATAAACACTTAACAAAATTTGGAAAAGAAAAAAAATGTAAGTGCAAAAGACTTTTGGAGACCACATCCTTCACGAACCCAAGGATTTCACAAAGTATATCTCTTCGCAAAGAAAAGCACTTCACAAGACATGATCCCTTACAAAACATGACCCTGTGAAGGAGAAATTCACGAAGAAACATGACCTTGCAAAGGAGAACTGTGAAGAGATATGCCCCAAGCTTAATCAACCCGTGAAGGGGAGAGCTGCGAAGAGATATTTCCACAACTCCATCACCCGCGAAGGGGAGAGCCGCTAAGGAGACTTCACTATGTAATCCAATGTCGCAAGGAGTTTGTCGCAAAGCCAATTGACAACTATCGTGAGTCTAGCTCATTGGTCGGATTGGCTCGCTAGAGTAGTTATCGTCACCGAAGGAGGTGATTGGAAAATTTGAAAAAAAAATTCTCCCTAAAATGCTTAAAACTTCACCAAAAAGAACGAAAGGGGACTCAGAATGACCATGGCAACAAAATAAACATTCTTATCTAGATAGAATCTAGAATGGAAGTTTGAAACTCAGTGATAATCTAAAATATTGGAAGGTAGTGTTTATGTTTTCAAGAATTCAAAAAGCTACAGAAGACTCTTCACGTCACCTATGAAAATGCCTACAAAATAATACTAGGGTAATCGCAAGATTGAGAAGAAACTTTTGATCGATTTAGATTTTGGATTTAAAGATAAAGAACAAAGGTTGCAGAGGGTCAAGGTTTTGGTAATGGAGGTCTCTCGCGAACTTCAAATTATCTCAGAAATGATCGAAGACAATGAAATGAAGATTTTTATGCCAAAAAATTTTCCCCCATCATTTCATGAGGAGCATTAAATGACCATCATTTTGCAATGGCGGTTTGAAAACCTCACCCCTCACAAGTGCCATGCAGCAAGGTTTCTGAATGTTGGCATGCAAATTTTTGCAAAATTACTAAAACATCCCTTTGGTAAGTGATGAATAGTACCCTGCGAAGAGGTACCCTCTCAAGTGATGAATAGTACCCTATGAAGAGGTACCCTCACAAGTAATGAATAGTACCTTACAAGGAACATACACCTCACGAAGGGAATCTACTTGCGAAGGATGAATAATGCTTCACGAGAAAGTACAAAGTTAATTTTTGTAACTTGAGTCCCAAGAGGACAGTTGTTCTGCATCCCAAAGAGTTTAGAAATTTTTTTATATATTTGAAAAGATTCTATCAAATATATATAGAATCTCTAAAATATATAAGAATCAACTGAATGAGAATTTCACTTTGACTGGACTCTACCGCACCTATAATGTCACAACCCGAAACCCAAACCCAAAAAGGTATGAATTTCAAAACACAAAACGTTCACTCATTGAGTCTTGAGATTATCCCATTCATTGCATACACATTTTTTTCTTACATTCATCACTTTACCTTCATCATAGACTTTTCATCACCTTGGTTAAATAACTGTATCCCTATAGGTTAATACCTTTCCTTTTTCATTCATTCGCAATAGAAACATAAAGGTATATACATATTTAACCTCAAGTAAAATTCATGTTGACATTCATTAATAATGTAAATCGAAATCTGAAAATTCATTCCATTAAATAACTTCAAATCATCATTAGAAATCTAGAACATTAATCTTAACAACCTAACAGTAAACTAAAAATTCATTTACTTATTACAATTCCTTTCTTGAAATGCACTGAAATGACAACATTCTGTAAATCAATAGTGTAACTCAAATAAAACTAATCACTCTAGATTTAGGTCACCTATAGCCTTGTTCATAAATTTGTTCAATCATAAATCCCCATGTCTTTCATCTTTCTCATTATCTGTGGTGTTGAATTGAATGAACTTGACAACTCAACAGAAAAAGTGTAATACTATACAGAAGTATGATCAAGACTTACACGATACGATTTAAATTAGTAAAATGGAGATGAGACAATATAGTTGCAAAATACTATCTTTACACTACTATTTTTCAATTCTAGCTTACTTCAACATATATTGTAAAATTACCTTTTAACATGTTGCATTTTTTACAAATCTCTCTTGACATTTTTTTAATAATTCTATATCAATTAACATTTAACACTATAAGAAAATTACAATTACGATTCAATGACAATGTCTATACATGTAAACAATACTATAATGACAATATGATATGATATGATATATTCAAATCTCATGCATAGGTGAGCCAATGACAATATAATACAGTACGATATCAATGTCACCATTTTATCTCTAGTGATAAGAGTCACGTGATTCATCAATTTTATCTTCGATGAAAAGAGTCACTTGATAACCATTTATAATCCTCGGTGAAAGGGTCATTCACACCATAAAACAAGTGTGTTGAGCATCATCAATGTTTCACCTTAAGTGATGAAGGGTAGCTTCAACCATAGAATACAGATATAAAAATATGGTTTTTACACTATTATTTTTCCAATTCTATTTTATTTTAACATTAACTGTAAAATTACTTTTGAACATATAACATTCTTTAAAATTCTTTTTATCTTTTCTTTAATAATTCTATATCACTTAACATTTAATACTATAAAAAAAATACGATAATAATATAATAACAATATCTATACTTATAAACAATACTATAACAATGACAATACTATACGATACAATCAAATTTCATGTATGAATGAAAAATACGATTTTTACATTACTACTTTTCACTTTCACTTTGTCTTACATATGTTGTAACATTATTTTTAAACATATAACATTTTTTACAGTCTTGCTTATCTTTTTTTTTTATAACAATTCTATATCAATAAGCATTTAATACTCTAAGGAATATACGATAACATTATAATGGTAATGACTATATATGAACAATAATTTAACAATGATAATACGATATGATACAATCAAATCTCTTACATGAATGATAAATACAATCTTTACATTATTATTTTTTAATTTCATATTACTTTAACACTTGTTGTAACATTACTTTTAAACATATAACACTCTTTACGATCTTCCTTATCTTTTCTTCAACAATTTTATATCAATAAGCATTTAATACTATAAGGAAATACAATGACAATGACTATACATGTAAATAATACTTTAACAATGACAATATGATATGATATGATACATTCAAATCTCATGTATAGATGAACCAATGACAATGCAATACAATACGATGTCAATGTCATCATTTTATCTCCAGTGAAAAGAACCACATGATATATCTATTTTATCTCCGATGCAAGAGCCACGTGATTCACCAATTTTATCTCCAATGAAAAGATCCACTTGATTCACTAATTTTATCTCCAATGAGAAGAGCCACTTGATTCACCAATTTTATCTCTAGTGAAAAGATCCACTTGATTCACCAATTTTATCTCTGGTGAGAAGAACTATGTGATTCACCAATTTTATCTCCGGTGACTTGATTCACCAATTTTATCTCCAGTGAGAAGAGCCACTGGATTCACCAATTTTATCTCCGATGAAAAGAGCCACTTGATTCACCAATTTTATCTTCGGTGAGAAGAGCTATGTGATAACCGTTTATAATCTCCAGTAAAAAGGCCATTCACACCATACACATGCATTACTTTAACTCTTTATCAATTTTAATCAATACAATCACTTCTTTATATTCTATATTATAACACTTTAGTCTCCAACATATTCAATATAATATAATACTAATTTAAAATCGATGGAGTTTTCTTGACCATCTAAGCACTTTCTATGGAGCTTTTTATAGAAATTCTATAACAATCCATACAATACATTAACAATGATCTCTATCACATTTTTCATGTCAATACAATAGCTTTTCGATATCTATAACCTTATAATAATGAAGCTTTATCAATATTTTCGATACTAATAGTATTTTCTTAAAAACTATCTTATACAATACAAACTTTCACATGCCTTGATCTATATGATAGTCTACTTTATGGGATTTCGAAATCATTCTTATATTTATGAAAAACTGTTACTTTTCTTTGTAAAAATTCAATCTTTACATGCTCAAAAAGTTCTTCAATAGTTCTTAATATTTTCAATTAGAAACTCATTCAGAACTTGTGTGAAACTCGTAAAAACTCTTAAAAAGATATCAATATCTTTAGATAACTAAGAACCTAAGTAAAAACGATAGATTATACAATTTTTTACCTCTTTGTTGAATCACAACTTTGTTCCTAGCTTTGTTCTTTCAAAAATCTCAAAAATCCTTCAAACCCTAGCCATTTCCTTGTTTTTCTTTTTCTCGTTCTTTCTCTACCTCTTTTTGGGGCAAAAGGAGTGTATTAGGGTTCAATTATTGTATTTATAGTGTTTGGGGTCAAGTTGGGTGGGCCCCATACTCCAAATTGAAAAAAATATCATTTTTTCCTAAAAAAAATCACAATCTGAACATTTAAATCGATCCAACACTATTCATGCATTTTTCTTAAACCATAAAGGTCTTGATTCGATCCTGGTTCAATCCTGGATCAATCCAAGATCGATTCAAATGAACAAGTTATTTTTAGCTTTTACCCCTTCGCACTAAAATGCCTATAACTTTATTTAGAAAACTCAGAATCGATCTCCGTTTGTTGTGTTGGAAACTAGATTTAAAGAAATTTCCAACAAGATATATTCATCATCTAATTAACTCGATATTCATGCCAGTGGGCCCAAGAAGTAATCCCAAATTTGTGGGCCTATCAACACTAACTCCTTATGGGAGAATTGTCATAACTTCTCCTAAGAGGCTCATAATCACACACTGTTTAATGGATTGGAAAGTAGACTCCTAGATCTTTCTATAGGTATATGATTTGTACTCTAATTCACTTAGAATTGGTATCGGTAGTCCTATGAAGTTATATCAAATACACAATCATGATAATTTTCAAACTTGACAAATCCAAGACCCAACTTGAGTCTTATGCTTCTAACTTGGTTTAATGGGTTCCTAAACCACTCTAAGGTCTGTATAAACATGTGAAGTGACAACTTTACCCTTATGTGGTAAAATTATAATTTTACCCTTTACAGGGTGTTACATATAAAATCTCTTAAATCAAGGGATTAAGATAGAGTTTAACATAGAGTGCTACTAAGAAAAGAGTTTCACCAATAACAAGAATATATTTAGAGTCAACTAAGAACAACCACATCAACATTTTCTCATGGTAAGGCAAAGAGTCAAGCTAAAAATAAGGAAATACACATACATGGAAAGGCTAGTCTAGCATTTATTTAAACAAGGAGGGCCGTCTATTCAAAAAAGGATTGAATCAACTTTCATTCTTCAAGGTGTAGAGTACTTCTAAAGAGTCATTTCTCCACAGCTGCTATCAATTTGTAACCTCCTCGCTAGGAAAAACCTTCAAGTTCTAAGACAATCTTCTTATAGCTAGCATGTCCACCATACCTCTACAATGCATAATGAAGAAGACACAAGCTAATGGATGGGGAGTTAGTTCTCAGGCTAGGTAAGGTTTAAAAGCTATAAAGAGAAAAAAGAGAAGTTCTTGTATCCTACACTTCACCGTATTATCAATACATCTCAACATTTATATTTTATGCAATCTTATCTTACGAGTCATGTAACAATAAGGAAATCAAAGGTCTGCCATTAACGACTATAATTAACAAGTCTCTCTCAAAGATTTGGAGTGAAGGTCCCCACACATAAAATAATAAACTAATCCTCAAAAAGTTAGGAATCTGAACACTTCAAGTTTCATACGTTCCATAGAGCACATACATGAAATTTGGTATTACAATGACAATGAGGAGGAAGAGGAAGACGACAATGTGCGTGGCAATGGTGATGATGGAGATGAGAATGGAGAAGAAGTTGAAGATGAGGGTGATGAGGAAAACCCTAATGATCCAGAGTATCAGAAGTGATTTTATTTTTCTCATGTATACAGACATGTCTGGCATTGGCATTTGTCTATCTTTGGCTTGACTATAAAGATGCCTAAGATTGAAAATATTTTGTTTTATAGATTATATATATACTAGGGTGGCCTTCCTAGTTGTTTAGATAGTATACTTATGACTGTAATCCTTTGTTTAAGATTCAATGAAAAATTCTTTTTGTTTCTCTTATCCACTATTATGCTTTATCTAGTATTGATCTTCACTTTAGATTTTTTTTCCCTTGTCAATTCTTGTTAAAAGGGGGAGAAGAGTGTAGCTCCACTATCATTTGTGAAGATAGTTGGGTGTGTGGATGTGAAAATTAGGGGGAGTTTTCACATTTAGGGGGTGTAGCACACATATATGAGGAGAATTTAAATTCTAAATTCTAAAATTATTCACGAAATCAACACACTATACTTGCATTTGCATCTCATGCTTACATACTATATTTGCTCATTCACTCTATTATCTTTATTGTTTAATTGGCATGAGGAAGGCGTTGTTGTATGTCTGTGGCCGTAGGGCTTTTAACTCAAAATACAAGACATGAAGCTTCAAGCTAGATGTATCTCTGTATATGTTGTTAAGTCCATGTATTTTGGGGTTTTGAGACAATCCATGTTCTTAAGGTAATATTCAGTGTATTTGGGTTTTGCCATGAAATTAACAAGGAGGAGATTTTTAGTGTATGTAATGTCAATCCCATGGACAAACAAACCATTTGTATGGTTTATGTCTTGTAAGTGTCCTATGTGCTCTCAAGTTCAAGACAAGAAGACAAGGTGGACCAAAGACTTGAAGGAAGACTGGAGACCATCTCGGACTTGTCCATTCCATAAAAGGTATAAAGCATCCATTGCATATAATTCATAGGCCTAATTATGGACCTAAATGTGGTGGAAAAACCCATAAAATACCTAAGGTAAAATATCACAAGAGCAGCCCCTGCACAAACCCAAAAAAAATGCAGCAGTCAAGACTGTGATCGATCATAAATCTCGTGATTGATCACAACCTTAGATTGGACCCCAGTCTAAGGATCGGGTTTGGCCCCTTCAAGCATGATCAATCACCACAAGGGTCATGCCCTGGGCCCAGGTCCCATAACCGATCACAAATCTCGTGATAGATCATGAGATAAAATGGCCTAGAGCTAGATTCGTGATCGATCATGGGGACATTTTTGGTAGACTTAAAATTTTATTCTCCTCATGCAATTTTTTTTTTCAAAATTTGAACCCATTTGTCTAAAATCGAAGGCTCTAAAGAGTTACTCATTTTTAAAGATTCCAATCCAATGGTTTGGGGTACTCCTCACCCTTCTAAAATGGAATGTTTTCCTTTAGGGAAAACACTTCAAGCAAGCTAGAGAGTGTTAGAACCATTTCCTAATTGAAAGCTTCCTCCTTTGAGAAAACCATCTCTCTCTCATTGTTTTAAGCTATACTAGCGAGCATCTTCTCCAAAGATCACTATCTTTCTCTCTCCTCTATAACACCAATCTTTTACTATTGAGGAGAACTACTAGTGGGCTCTTCCTTTAGGGAAAACCCTACCTGGCTAAGCTCAAAGAACACTAGATCCAAGGCTTGAAGGCATTGGGTGAACTAAGGCATACAAGCTCTATAAGGAGCACTCTCACTTTGGTAAAGTAGCAACATCAACCATCTAGTGGTAATATATACTTACTCTTGTATTCATTTTCATTCATATTCAATATTGTCTTGCTTTGCTTTTGTAGGAGACATTAGAAGTTTGACCACACTCGTTAGAGACACCGAGTGTATTGAATAGCTTGTCGATGACAAGTATTATAGGTTTTGTATGTTTTTGACCTAGGTTTTATTAGGCAATCTAAATGAAATATACCTAAGCTTAGAAGTGAGCTTTAGAAGAGTGGACGTAGGCCATCATGCCGAACCATTATAAATCTCTTGTTGTGAATTGATTGTGTGATTGCTTGTCTTTCGACTTTTATGTTTATTGCTACTCTTGCATATCACCTATTTGAAAAAAAATACTTGAGTAGACACTTTGTAGCACACACACACTTTGGCTAATTTTAAGAAGAGTAAAATTGAATTAAAATCAATCTCAACATTTAAGAAAAGGAGTAAGCTATTTTTTAAATCTGATTCACCCCCCTCTAAGATAAACCTACTAGGTATTTCAGAGTTTATGAAAATTTTGTTATTCTCTTAGATTTTTAGAAGTTTATAAATTTAGCAAGTATCTAAATTTTGAATCATGTAAACCTATTTAAGAGACACCTTCATTGAATCAATAGAGTTTGAATATGAATTAATTTTGAACAGGTGTGTTCATGGGCTAAGCCC
>JAOXJP010147142.1:0-13200 GCA_025762735.1 Platanus orientalis | reverse complement strand
TTCAACATTCATTGGCACCCATGTCCTAAGCCACATTTCATCCCATGTTTAAGACCTCTCTTCATCATTGAACATTTAAGATTAAACTTGACAAATTAATAATTATCTTGGGCCTCTTACCCCTTTCATTTTAGACCCATTACCTAAGTCATCATTCAGCCCATAACTAAAGTCCTCCTTGATCTTGGAGCAAACAGGGGCATAACCACCAGCAACAAAAGTTCAAAACAATGCATAACTAATGATCATCAGCATAGTCAGTTTAAACATTCATGCCATTCACAGAAGAACTAGGTCCAACGGGCTGCCACAAATGCCAACTTAACAGAGAGTTTTGTGTACATAGCTTTTGAATCTCATGTTCAACCAATGAATCTGAAAACTCATTGCAATGTGTCATGTGACATCATACTTGGGCAAGACATGCCAACATAGACTTCATGAGATAATAAGGATCCCGATTGGGATTTTCGCAACAACCTCCTCTACCATTAAACTAAATATAGCACAAACATGACTCTTTTGATTTCAATACGGAGATGAGACATCTCCATCACCCATTAATGACTTTGTTGTTAGGCCCCAATCGGAAATGGCAAGTCATCTCCCAACAAAGCCGTTTATGGTAAAACCAATCAGAAAGGATGTACCACCTCCAAATAAAAAAAAAGCAAAAGGATGTAGGGTCGAAGCCCTCAAGCAAGGAAATTTGGGCCTCATCCCCCAACAAAGTAAATTTGGGCCTGAGCCCTAAGCAAAGGAGATTAGGACTCGTCCCCCAAGGAAGAAAATTTAGGCCTAAGCCCCAAACAAAGGAGATTGGGCTTCAGCCCCCAAGCAAGAAATCTGGGCCCAGTCCCCTCAGTAGTGAATTAGGCATCGTCCCCTCAATAGTAAATCGAGCCTCATCCCCTCAGCAATGAATTGGGCAATGGCTCCTTAAGAATGGATTTGGTTCGAGGCCCTCAAGAATGGATTTGGGCCATGGCCCCTCAACAAAGGAATTAAGTCACATCCCCTGAAAAATGAAGTTGGGCTATGACCCCTAACCAATAGATTAGGTTGTGGCCTCTGAGCAATGGATTTGGGTCATGACCCCTAAGTAATGGATTTAGGTCGTGGCCCCTGAGCAACAAAGTTGGGCCATGGCCCCTGAACAATGAATTGGGTTGTTGCCCCTAATAAATAGAATTGGGCCTCGTCTCCTTAGCAAAGAATAATGGGCCTTGTCCCCCCAGCAATGAAATCTGGGTCTCGGCCCCTCAGCAATGAAATCTGGGCCCTGGCCCCTCAACAATGAATCTAGGCCTCAGGCCCTCAGTAATGAAATCTGGGTCTCGGCCCCTCAACAATGAATCTGGGCCTCGGCCCCTCAGCAATGAAATTTAGGCCTCGGCCCCTCAACAATGAATCTAGGCATCGGCCCCTCAGCAATGAATTTGGGCCTCGGCCCCTCAATAATGAATCTAGGCCTCGGCCCCTCAGCAATGATTTGGGTTTTGGCCCCTCAGTAATGGAATTCAGGCAGACTATGTATTATCATTTTCATGACGTGAATCCGAAAGGCCGACATGAATAATACATAGCATTCTTAATAGACTATATATTATCATTTTCATAACTTGAACCCTTAAAACGTCATCATGAATAATATATAGCATTTTCAGACAAACTATGTATTATCATTTTCATGACCTGAACCCTTAAAAGGTCGTCAGGAATAATATATAGCATTTCCACGCAGACTATGTATTATCATTCTCATGACTTGAACCCTTAAAAGGCTGTCATGAATAATATATAGCAATTCTAAGCAAACTATGTATTATCATTTTCATGACTTGAACCCTTAAAAGGTCGTCATGACTAATACATAGCACTCTCAACCTCAAGTTCATTAAACTCAATCTCATTGAATTCATCATTTACCCTCAATCGGCATCCTACTTCTTGTTAATCAATGGACTCGAAAAAGGGTCATTAAGTAATTCTTCCGCCTTAGGAAAGGTCGTCAAGTTGTTTCTCTCGACACAATCATGGGTCATGAACTGTTGGACTCGGAAGAGGGTCAGTAAATAATTCTTCCGCCTTAGGAAAGTTCGTCAAATCATATTCTCTCGGCTCAATCATGGGTCATAAACTGTTTGACTCGGAAGATGGTCATTAAATAAATATTTTGCCTTAAAGAAGGTCATCAATCAATATCCTTTCAACTCAACCATGAGTCGCAATTTGTCTTACCCAGAAGAAGGTCATCAAATAAACTTCACGGCTTTGAAAAAGTCGGCACACAATCTTCCAACAATCTTACCAAATCACCATGTAATCTTCTAATCACCAATAAGATTTTCATTGAAACCAGCAAAGCACAATCAAAAGCAAGCTCATTGAAAGGAAGGCAAGTGACATTTAGCCAACAATTAACATCACTAACAACTCTTTGTTTTCATCCATCATTTTTTGCACAAGTTATTTGCATTCATGACATGATAATTGTGGACATCAGCCTTTCGGCGCGGGGTTCGGGGTCCCCGCCCGTCCGTGGTGTTCTAGGCCCATTCAGTCTTGGCTTCTCTATTTTTCTTCGGTGCATGATCTCAGTGTGTGAAAGATCGCTAACCCTTTTTTATGGGAGGGTTAGCCTTTTTCTTGGAGTCGCCACTAACTCAGGGTTAACCGATAGAGTTGGACATCGATTCCCTTCTTCAGGTGAAGAGGAGAAGTCTAGACCCGGAGGTCTAGGGGTTTAACTCTTTAATACTAGTCTGAGTTCCTGAGACTTAGGGTAAGTAGTTTGGTTGCATTTGGGGAAGGTGTTAAACACCCCCAAATACCCACCTTTTTAGGGTGGCTTCTCCCATTCACATGAGTTTTAAGTCTATATTCACTTCTATACTTTGTTATATGTGAATTAAAGTGTTTAAATTAATTTAATTTCAATTGGGGGTTGATTAGACTTTTCTCAGGCCTAACGCCTATTTTTGCACTCAACGCCTATTTTTCTAATGCCTGAATTTTAATTCAGGTGAAAAATAGGCATCAACTTATGAACAGTCCAAAAACCATCTTTAAATTTGTCATATCCTAGATGTAGGAAACCCCTCGTGGGTTAGGTCTTTAGAGGGGTGATGGACCCTTCTAAAGAGTTAAGAGTTAACCCTAGGAAAAAGGTGAGGAAAGAAAGAATATTCATTTTTCTATGTCACAGGCCTAAGGCTTATTTTGTCTCAACACCTATTTTCTCATACGCCTATTTTTTAATTCAGATAGAAAAACAAGTTGGGAAATCTGATCAGATGAGCACTTTCGTGCCACGGTTTGGGGTGTTTGGGTGGGTCCCAGCACTGTGGGTCCCAGGTTTTGGGAAAAAGGAAGTCTTCTAGGGTTACATTATATAACCCTAGGGGTCCTGGGCACAGGCCATGTGGAGATATGATCTCCCTAAGTGGGCGACTCAGTCAGCTGTTACAGGCCTAACGCCTATTTTTGGTCTGATGCCTATTTGTTCAATGCCTGAATTTTAATTCAGGGGAAAAACAGGTGTTGGGTGTGAAATTAGCAGCTATCTTGGGTTTTTGGGTCACTCAAGTGGGGCCTAGAGGGGGGAGTTTCTCCTAGATCTTAGGACTAACCCTAGGGTAGACTCATACTTAACTATTTTTTTTTTAAAAGTGATTTTTAAGATCTAAGCCTGATGCCTGAAAAACATCCCAAAGCCTGAATTATTGTTCAATGCCTATTTATTAAAAATAGGCGTTGTGGCAAAAATAAGGGCCCATAGAGGTGCTGATGCATAGGGATGACTCTCATATGTTAGAAAATAGCTTGGAATGGGTTTAGGGATAATCAGGGCTCCCAAGGTGGGGTCCCAAATCTTAATGCCTATTTTTATCCCTAACGTCTATTTTTCAATTGCAAAAATAAACAAGCATTAGTTATTGGGAGAAAATCCAGCAGTTGGATTTCTTGATTTTAGAGCCCTTAAGGTTTTGCAAAAATTCTAAAACTAAGCATGCTCATAGAGGATATACAAAAGAACAACATATAAAAAATTGAACTCAAGATTATGCATAGATAATTCACAATAAAATCAACAAATATTTCCCAAAATTGGGTCTCTAAAGACCCATTTTTTGGGTCTGTTTGGGGGGCCATCTCGAGGCCTTCTACAGCTCTAAAAATCATGAAATTAAATACATAACACCCTACATATGTCTACTATAACATAATTAAAATTTAGCTCAAGAGGCCTTATATAAAATTCAAACAAAATTCAGCACTGAAATAGGTCAGAAATAAGAGCAAGATAGAAACTATTGAGCCTCTACCTTGTACCCAAATTAGAGTAGTGCTCTAGCATAAATTGGACATCATAACAGTTATCAAATGATGTAAAATAAAGTATAGAACAAGATTAGGGGTAGGGTTTAGGCTTACCTTGCCAAGGGTTGGGGGTGACTTGAGCTTTTACTCTTCTTCTTCCTCTTTTTCTCTCTATGGTTAGGGTTCTTGTTGCTAGCCCTGTTCACCACGAATTTGGGGCTATTATAGCCCCAAATTAGTTGAATCAATGGCTGGATGGAGGGCTAGGATTGTCCCTATCCTAAATGGGGTATAAAGCTAGGATTGAATCTTAATGTGGGGTTGAGATTGATTTGGAGGGAGACATAGATGGGTAACATGACCATGGGGAGGGTTGGATGGGGCTTGAGCTAACTTGATGGAGGGTGAGATGGGGGGGTCGGCTAATGAGGTTGGATGGAGGGAGTTATGGAGGTGGCTTGGGAGATGTCATTCGGCAAAACTCCATTGGATGCAAACCTAAAAGGGAAGCTTAAGGGTACTTAACGGGAGGCTGTGGGAGGTTCACTAGGGATTTGAAATCCATGGGGGAGATCCTAGGGTAGAGGGTGAGAGAGAGAATCAGAAGATTCCAATCTAAGGGCTTTAAAACATGGGCTAAAGATGAGGATGCATTTAATGCAAAATATCTCATCTTTAGCTCATTTGAAATAATATCTAGATTTTGATCTTTTCGAACCTTCTAGTTGCTGTCACTCCGTGTGAGCTCCTGTGTTCAGAATTCAGCCCAATCAGTGTCATTTTCAGATGTTCCAAATGCTTCAATTGCTCTGATTCAATAGTAACCAAATTACGAAAAGGGTAAGGGGGTCAAATCAGGGTTTTTTGACCAAAACAGCTCTCAAATGCAATATTGAAGGGAAAATTGGTTAAATTGATCCTAGGGGAGCCAGGGGTAGATGTTCCCAGGTCCAAGCGGTTCACATCTTCTGACTATGTAGGATTACGGTACCCGAGCAGGAAATTAGGTTAAAAACGATTTTTTGAGTAGTTTAATAAAATTGTATAGGAGATGCTGCTTGTTTTTCTATAAAATGCTACCTTGGATCATATTTGGGGGATTCAAAGTTCGAGGAGTCTCGGAGCTACAAAAGTTAACAACTTGGCTATTGGATTCCCGGGCAGTCGTTGGGGGTCTTCTGAAGCAGAGTCGCTCGACTAGATCAGGTCTTTGTAGTTGCCTAAAGTTGAGCAGGATTGAATGACTAATCATTGCCTGAATCAGGGGCTTGTGAAATGCTTTATTGAAGACAGGGAAGATTCTGAGAAAATGACCCTGACCTCATTACATTCTGAGTTCGACAGAGCCCCTGGGAGCATTTCTCATGCCAAATATAGAAGAAACACGCTTTTTCAGGGTTTGGGCAAAAGTGATTGCTTGGGCCATGGATTTTCTGTAAATTAGCATGAATCTAATAGTTTTGAGGCTCTGAATTTATAGTGGTGTGGCCACTAACCATCTAAATTTCTGTTTTTCGGTGACATGCAAGTGAACTAGAAGACTTTTAACTTAAGGTATCAGCTTCCATGTTTTCTTTTCTGGGGTGGTAATTAATGGTGCAATCATAATCATTGCTTAGTTCTTCCATCTTTATCGCCTTAGGTTCATCTCTTTTTGTGTGAAGATGTATCTTAGGCTCTTGTGATCTGTAAAAATCACACACGTCTCACCATATAAGAAGCATCTCCAAATTTTTAGCGCGAAGAGAATGGTTGCCAACTCTATGTCATGAATAGGATAGTTCTATTCGTATAGCTTAAGCTACCTTGATGCGTAAGCAATCACCTTTCTATGCTGCATAAGCACGTAACCCAAGCCCTTCCTGGAGGCATAATTGTAAACAACAAACCCTTCAATGCCTGATGGTAAAGTAAGGACTGGAGGAGACACAATACAATTATTTAACTCTTGAAAACTCTTTTCACAATCATCATTTCAATCAAACTTTGCATACTTCTGACTTAGTTTTGTCAATGGTCCTTAAATCTTCGAGAAACCCTCAATAAACCCCTAGTAATAACCAACCAAACCTAAGAAACTATAAATTTTAGTCACATTTTTTGGTCTAGGCCAACTCACCATAGCTTCAACCTTCTTAGGGTCAATAAGAATACCATCCTTGAAGATAACATGACCCAAGAATGATATTCGATCTTGCCAAAACTCACACTTGCTAAATTTTGCACAGAGTTTATTCTCCTTTAAAGTTTGTAAAAAAAATCCACAAGTGTTCTTTGTGTTCTTAGTGGTGTTTGGAATAGACTTAGATGTCATCAATGTAATGTAACGATCTAAATTTGGGGTTAATACGGATCCCTTATCCGAGTCTGGGTTCGGGGGGCGTTACAGCTTGGTATCAGTATCATAGCAACCAGGTTTGGATTTTGTAGACTTAAGTGATTAATATAATTTAGATTATCTATAGATTTGGAGTTCTGTAGACTCTATTGGATAAGTAATTATGTGAACCTTTGGAGTGAATGAAAGATGAATTGAAAAATAGTGGAACATTTTAGAGAATTAAACTTAGACTGTATTATATTGATGATTGATCTTATAATTGAGGATTTTGCCTTGAATTGTACTTGAATATCTTATAATTAATCAAGCATTAAGATATTAGTTGATTCTTTCTATACCTCATAATTCTCTATGATTCTAAGTGTGTTATTACTTGTTTTAGGTGCAAGATGCTGCCAAGAATGAGTACTAGAGGGGCATCATCTACTTCAACACCTAAAAGGGGCCCTTTGGAGGGAGTGTTGGGAGCTATTAATAGCCGAGCTGAGGTTATGAATGAACATATCACCAATGGGAGACAACCTGGAGAAAGGAGAAATAAAAATAAAAATCATATGATTGATCACTTTTAAAAGATGAGGCCACCAGAGTTTAAGGGAACCACAAACCCCATATAGGCTGAGTCTTGGCTAATGCAGCTTGAGGAGATTTTTGGATTTATTTGCTGCATAGATGACCAATGTATTTCATTGTCCACATTCATGATGAAGGGTGAGGACAAACATTGGTGGAACACCATGAGAGACACTCTTGTGGGAGAGTATGATAAGCCCCCTACTTAGGAGGCATTTCTTGAGGTGTTCAAGGACTATTACTTTCCACCTAGAGTTCGTAAGGAGAAGTTGGAATTCCTCAAGCTTGTGCAGGGCAACATGATAGTACTCCAATACAAAGCTAAATTCATGGAGTTGGCCCATTTTTCTCCACAGATTATTACTAATGATGTCATGAAGGCACAAAAATTTCAGCCAGATCTCAGGACTAGCATTCACTCATATATGTCTGTAGTACAACTGAACAACTTCATAGATGTGGTTGAGACTACTCACATTGTCAAGCATGAGAGTAATAAGATGTAGAGATTCTATGATAAGGGTAAGAAAGGAGATATGACTGAGGCACCTCATCGAGGTGACCATGCTCGGACTAAGCACCAAAGTAGGAAAGAACCTGAGCCGAGGACACCTACAACCACTAGTAGTGGATGCAGTAAAACCCACTCTGGCCTATGTCGATTGGCAGCTAACACTTGCTTCAACTATAGGAAATCTAGACACATGAACATGATTTTCCACTTCTTTGGGCACTGCTTGCAACCAAACCAGTAGATGTTGATAAAAAGCCAAGAGTATAAGGTAAAGTTTATGTAGTTATTGAATAGGATGTAAAGGCTTCCAGAACTATTGTGGTAAGTATACTCTAGTTGTATTCTTGAGATGCATATGTCTTGATTGATCCCGGATCCACACATTTTTTTATTACACATGATTTTGTACAGCATGCTGACACTACACCTATGCACATGGATTACCTATTGATTGTTTCTAGTCCATTGAGCAAGACTATGTTGGCAGAACTCATGTGTAAGACTTATACAGTTAGGATTGGTGATAGGGAGTTGACTATAGATCTTATAGTGCTTGACATCGAAAACTTTGACATCATTTTGGGAATGGACTTCTTAGCTTCCTATCATGTCACCGTCCATTGTTACACCAAGGAAGTGGTATTATAAATTCAAGGGAAAGCAAAGTTCTCTTTTCAAGGGACCATGAAAGAGTCATTTCTATGTTTGATCTCATCTATTCAAGTTAGGAACATACTCTGTAAGGGATGACAAGGTTACCTAGTTTATGTCATGAAAGACCAAAAGGATGACTCAATGGTAGGGAATATACCGGTAGTAAAAGAGAATCACAAATGTATTTCCTGAAGATCTACCTAGTCTACCCCTAGATTGTGAGATTGAATTTGTGATTAACTTACTTCCAGGCACTAGACCAATTTCCATTGCTCCATACCAAATGACACTGGCAGAGCTTAAGGTACACTTGTAAGATCTTCTTGACAAGGGTTTCATTAGACCTAGTGTGTTGCCAAGGGGCGCACTGGTGTTGTTTATGAAGAAGAAAAATGGAACAATGCAGTTGTGCTTTGATTACTGACAACTAAACAAATTGAAAATTAAGAATAAGTACCCACTCCCAAGGATTGATGACTTGGTTGATCAACTTTAAGAAGCAACAATATTTTCCAAGATTGATCTAAGGTCAGGATACCACTTGTTGAAAGTATGAGATAAGGACATACCAAAAAATGCATTTCAAACTCGTTATGGACACTATGAGTTTCTTGTTATGTCTTTTGGATTGACCAATGCACTTGCCTCTTTTATGGATTTGATGAATTGGGTGTTTAATGTGTTTTTGGATAATTTTTCCATTGTACTCATTGGTGACATCTTAGTCTATTCCAAGAACCACCAAGAACACTTGCAGATTACTTTACAAACTTTGAGGGAGAACAAACTCCATGTGAAATTCAACAAGTGAGAGTTTTGGCTAGATCAAGTATCATTCTTGGGTTATGCTATCTCTAAGGTTGGTACTCTTGTTGACCCTAAGAAGGTTGAAGTTGTGGTGAGTTGACCTAGACCAACAAGTATGATTGAAATTTACAGTTTCTTGGGTTTGGCTAGTTTATAGAGGATTTCTCAAAGATTTCAGGACCATTGGCAAAACTAACTCAGAAGTATGCAACTTATGATTTGAACAATGACTATGAAAATATTTTTCAAGAGTTAAAGAATCGTCGTGTCTGCTCCAGTCCTTACTTTACCTTCATCCATTAGAGGGTTTATTGTTTATAGTGACATCTTTAGGAAAGGCCTGGGTTGTGTGATTATGCAACACAAAAAGGTGATCACTTATGCATCAAGTCCCCTTAAGCCATATGAGCAGAACTATCCTACTCATAACTTAAAGTTGGCAGCCGTTGTCTTCGCACTGAAAATTTGGAGACACTACTAGTATGGTGAGACATGTAAGATTTTTACAGATTACAAGAACCTAAAATACATCTTCACACAAAAAGAGTTTAACTTGAGGCAATGAAGATGAAAGAAACTGATCAAAGATTATGATTACACCATTAATTACCACCCCCAAAAAGCAAATGTGGTAGTTGATACTTTAAGTCAAAAGTCTTCTAGTTCACTCACGTGTCTCAAAGTACGGAGGACTACCCTACTACATGAACTGAAGAACTTGAATGTAAAACTTCAAGTGAAGGATCTTGATGTGTTATTCACCCACTTAAAGGTGCAACCTAATTTGGTTAATCAAATCAAGAGAACACAATTTGATGATTCATCATTGATGAAGTTCATAGATGAGGTAAGGAATGGTGACAAGACTAATTTCTTCATTCATGTTGATGGCACTTTAATGTTTGGGAGACAACTTTGTATTCCCAATTTTAAAGAACTTAAGAGGAAAATTTTGGTCGAAGCTCACAAGACTACCTATACTGTCCACCCTGACAGAGCCAAGATGTATAAGGACCTGAGGGAGACGTATTGGTAAAACAATATGAAGAGAGAGATAGCTGACTTCATTTCTAAATGTTTGACTTCCCAACAAGTCAAGACTAAACACCAAAAGCCGGTAGGACTACTACAACCACTCAATATTCTAGAATGAAAGTGGGAGCACATTTCTATGGATTTTGTAGTGGGATTGCCCAGAATGAATAAGTGTTCTGATTCCATTTGGGTGATTGTTGATCGACTGACAAAGTCCGCACATTTCTTATCCATTCAGATATCTTACCTTTGGACCAATTACCTAAACTTTATATTGATGAGATAATGGGATTGCATGGCATTTCAACTAGTATATTTCCTGACCAAGACCCACAATTTTCTTCTCATTTTGGGGAAAACTATAGGAATCCATGGGCACAAGACTAAATTTCAGCATTGTTTTTCATCCCCAAATAGATGGATAATCAGAAACGGTAATACAAACTCTAGAGGACATTCGACGAGCCTATGTAATTGAATTCAAGGGAAGTTGGAATGCCCATTTGCCACTAGTCAAATTTTTCTACAATAGTTACCAGGCTAGTATTCAAATGACACCATTTGAAGTCCTTTATAGGGAAAGGTTTCAATTTCCCATATGTTGGGAAGAGGTCAGAGAGAAACAGATTATCGAGCCTTAATTGATAAAAATCACTACAGAGAAAATCAAGATCATTCGTTACAAATAGCAAACAGCCTAAAGCCAACAAAAGTTTTATTCCTACAAAATGATGGAACTAGAGTTTAAAATGGGCAACATGTATTTTTGAAGGTAATTACATCCAAATGAGTGACCTGATTTGTCTAAAAGGGTAAGAACCAAGGTTTGTTGGACCATATAAAGTGTTAAGGAGGATTGTGGATGTGGCTTACAATCTAGCATTATTGTTAGAATTATCTCATGTCCACAATATATTCAACGTATCCATGCTAAGGAGGTACATGCGAGACCATTCTAATGTGTTGGAATACATTTCATTAGAAATTAGAGAAGATCTATCCTATGATGAACAACCCGTTATGATCCTCAATCGCAAGGACTAAGTGTTGCATCCTAAGAAAATCCCATATGTGAAAGTCCTATAGTGTAAATAAGTCTATGGAGAAGCTACTAAGGAAGGAGAGGATGATATGAAATCTAAGTACCCACATCTGTTCCAAAACCAAGGTATGTACAAATTCAGAGATTAGATTTTTATAAGGGGGAGGATGTAATACCCTACAATGCCTTAAAAAGGTAAAAATGTAATTTTTCATGTTTAAGGGTAAATTTCTCTTTTAACCTTTTAAGAAGTCATTTTTAGTGTTTGAGACCCAATAGAATGCATTATAAGTAAAGAAAAAAAAGATAAGTCTCTAACTTGTCAAATTCTAAAGTTGACCTTAGCTCGTAATTGGGGTAACTTCATGGGCACTCCTGTATTAATCCCAAGACAATTTTTGCACAAATTTTACATTATTAGAAATGTCCTTGATTCTACTTTACAATGCCTCAAATGGCATGCAATTTTGAGTTTTCTACAAAACATAATGTCGATTTTTCCACAGAGGGTTAGTGCTAATTTTCTAAGAGTAACGTGATAGATCACAGATCTCCTGATCAATCATGAGCATGATTGATCACAGATCTCATGATTGATCACAAGAGAAAGATCACACATCTCAGGTGTTTTTAGAGAGGTCCATGATCGATCATGAGTTATAACCACTATATGACCTTATTTAGGTCTATTATACCTCTTAGAACATAGACAAGAAGAGAGAGAGGGAGATAATTGAGAGATCTGTGATGAGGAAGGAGAAATTCTTCCCCAATTTGGTAAGTTCAACCCATTTTGGGGAATTTTTGCTAAGATAAGTAGTTTTCTTCCATGAAATACTTAGTTTTACTCAATTGATATTATATCTACTCTAATATTGAAGAACAAGGTGGTTTGAGAAATTGAAGTGAATGTTCCTTCGCTTAGAGGCTTTGAAATATGATCTATTGCAAGTAATCTTTCTTACTATGGGTCATGTGGTGTATTTTGTTATTTTGATTTCCATATTATATGATGTTATCCATGAAATTCTTTGAGATTATTGGAAGTCCTTGAATTCAATCCATTGAATCATACTATGTTCATGAATTCTAGCTTTCTTAGGATGCATTTTTCTCTTTATACTTGGTAAAACCCATTTTTCATAGAATCTCTGAAAATTATGTAGGTCCATGCTTTGAACCATTGAATCTTGTTTGATTTTTATAACTATACCTATTTTTTGAAAGATTATTATTCTTAAACATGTGTGGACTATTTTCCTTCATTGAATCCTTTAGATCATGTGAAATCTGAATTTTTTCCATATAAACCTTTGAAAATCTATGTGAAATTGTGAATCCTCCAAGATCTATACTATTAATGATCAATGTGAAAGGAAATCTTGTTTTTCCCTTTGTTTAGAACACTAGAAGTGATATTTGGATGATCTCTATAATTAGATTCATTAGAAAATCATTTAAACTTCTGAATTTCTATAAATTTGTATTGAACTCATTGATTCTATTGAACTTTATGCTTCTTATGCGATTATATGAACTATGTAGACCATCAAATCCTACTACATGTTTTGAATCATTGATCTTATGTGAAATCTTAGTGAATTATGGTGACTCTCAACTTATGAATATTGAATCATGTACTAAAATTGAATCTAAGTGAATTGCATACCATTAAAGTTATTGAATCATGGCAATGCTATTCCTATGTGTTTTATGCCTTTAGAAACATTTTGATTATTAAAGCTGAGTGAACCTTCAAACTTATTGATGTAAACCCTATTGGACTTCAAACCTTTGACCCATTTTAAGCCCCGTTATAGGACTAAGTGTGACCATTGATTATGTGGACCTTGACACTTGGTTAAGTGTGTCTTTGACTCTTTGAGCCTACTCACAAGGCTAAGTGTGAGA
>JAOXJP010147131.1:0-13201 GCA_025762735.1 Platanus orientalis | reverse complement strand
TTTGGTCCAGAATTGTCTAATGAGGGTTATTTATGTCTAAACATTGTTTAGGGGTATATTTTGGGATATGTTTTTTTTTGTTTGGGGCTATTTTGGTCCAAAGGACCCTAAATTGTAATGACCTAGGTGTGGGATACTCTATAAGAGTACCCACATGCCCCCTTTTGTTTCTCATGAAATAAAGTTTAAATTTTTTGCTTCTTCTTCTTCTTCCTCGGTACATCTAAGATTGAAAAGAAAACCCTACAAAGGGACTTGGATCATCTAAGTTTAACAGTGGTGGTGGAGATCAGCCCCTTCCCTTTGGGTTAAAAGGTTGTTCTCCTCTTTATTCTTCTCTATTTTGGTCACTTTTTGCAATTTTCAGCAAGCTGAAAAATCACCTATTTCAAGAGATTTCATCACCAACTCGCTACAAGGTTTTTTACTGATTTGAACATCCTAGGAGCTATACAAGAGCTGGGCGACACCTTTAGTAGGGGAGAGGCTTCCAATTTTCGAAGCCCTAGAGAAATCCCAAGTGGAATTCTCTAGGTGGGGCGGCAATTACTAAAATCTGGGCAGATTTTAGACTTCTTCAAATCAAGTGGTTTAGACCGTTTTGAGCCTGGATTTCATAAAGGACACTGCTAGAAGACTTAAAGGGTTCAATCCACAGCAAAATTAGGTGCTATCATCCTAATTTCAACTCTCTTTGAATCCCTATTTGAGTAGTACTTCAATGGAATGAGTTGGCATAATTTTGGGGTTGTTTGACTAATTTTCTGGGTATTTTAAATACCTACAGCCCATATTTTGTAGTGATAATTAAACCCTAACATAGTCTTTCAAAACCCCTTGGTTGAGTGTGTGAAATCCTATTATTCGAACTACTTGAATTTTTCTGAACACGATGTGTTTGACAAAAATCCTAAACCATATGCTTGCTGGATTTTCTGTATGCACAGTTCCCATAAACTTTTCTACTCTCTTGGGATAGTCCATTAAGCCTATAAAGTACCTTGGTTCAATCCTTCATCATACTCATCACCCTTTTTACATTATTTTCATTGTTTGGAACACTTTATTGAGTACTTTTGACACCCATAATTTTTGGACAGCAAGCATACAATTATTTGCTCTCTAATTGAGTTGGTTAACATATTAATTAGGTCTCACTTATGTCTTTACTTTGTTACCCTAACTCTCATATTTCACATCTACTTTAATTGGAAATCTACCTAGTCTTGCTTGTTTTGGTGCATAGTAGGAATCTTGGTTATTGTGTTCCATCATTCATCTTATTCTATGTTTAATCTCCTATTGCACCCACATCACAAACCTAAGTGCATGTTGCATCAAAATGTACTCCAAATAGTGTACTGTGCGGGAAGGTCAAGGGAGGTGCCACTTGTAATCTATACCACAAATAGGTGAAGCATTAATAGCCTTAAAAAAGAACTGAATTGATTTTATTCTTAGTTAACCGATAACCAACCAGTCAATTTGGTCCAGACTGCGGGTATTAATCAAAGATAGTCAGAGATGTCTCTTGTTCACTATAAATATGAGTTATGAATGCAATCTAGGTTCAAAATCATCAATTATCTACTTTAGAAGAGGCATATATGATGCATTACTCTGACTTGAAAAATAAAAAAAATAAAAAAAGTTTGGTCATATGAGGTATTAGTGAATCAAACTTTGTACCATTAGGCAAATGAGTCAACCCAAGTATGATAGTTCAGCCCTAGTCATATCCAACTCGCCTAATTAGACTTGACAATTGCTAGACTTTGGGTGGGCTATTGACCTACAGTGGTTGTGAGGCAAGGGAAAAGGTATGATCCAACTTGCAAGCATTACTTGGCAAATCTGTTCTCAAGATCTGGGTAATTTTTTCTGAGTCCAATTCCTCTGTTTGTAATCCTATTTCTTATTTTATTTTACTGTTGTTTCTGTCAAAAGGATAGTTTTCTCTGTTGTTCTACTGACCATCCCATTCTATCCAGTTTGTGTCTTATTGTTAAAAAAATCCTTTCCTCTCTGGTGTCTTATCAATTACAGAACTAATGTCTTATCAATTACAGAACTAATAAGTAAGAAGATACGCTATCTGTTGCATCAGAAAGGAACAGAGAAAGAGATAGAAGCGTTAAAGGAAATCAAGACTAAATAAAAGTATCCTTGTTTGTTGGGAGTCACCTGTCACTCAAGGTGCACAATAGCATTCGTAATAGCTTTCAACCAGACACGAACTGCATTTATGGCTTGAAATGTTTTATTTGGGAGTATCAGTTTTGGCATAAATTTCTGTCCCCACAGAAATGAAATATGTTGTGCAAACTAGGGAAACATTATGGAAATGTCATAGAAGTTCTAGAAACTGGGAAAATTAGTTTTCTTTATTTTCCAAATCTCATCTTATCAGTATTTCCTTAGATATTAACCAAATTGTTCTGTATCCCTCAACCCCAACTATTCATACCCATGGAGGGGAGGACATGTAAGCTTTAATATTGTTCTCTTGCCAATGACATAGGACCTTAAAGGATAAATAATAACGAATTAAATCTCAAGGTTGGCTCAGAAGAAGAAAATGGGAACCCTATGATTTAATGCTATAAAGCCGAATCAAGTAAGATACTTGGCAATTTGCCTAAAAAGGAAGATCATGGACTTAGTAGTTGAACATAAATGAAAATGATGACACTTCTACTGATAAAATTCAGTGACTTCTAGAGACTAGGAAAGCACAGCAATGAAAATGAACTTTTGGAGGCCTAGAGTGCCATGATCCCGTCATCAACTATTAGAGAATATGAGTCTCCCAGACTGAAATTGTAGTATCACCAGGTGCAGGTTCTCAACTACTAAATTTCCTTAAGTCCATCCTGTACATAGTATTTAATTGAAATGACTGATATCTTAAAGGCTCAATGGTGACCAATTGATTTTTGTGCACTAAATGAAGTTAATATTTTCATGTTTCTTCTAATCTTATATTGAGTGTCAGAATTGCCTTCTTACTAGTTCAAAGAGTGTACTCCCTCTAGTAGTTGCAATTTTGTGTTTAGGTAGTGATCCATTGATAATTATAATAGCTGGTTTTTAGATTCTGTAATTTGCCTGTGTACAAATCGATATAGTTGATTTTACCAGAAGGCTTTCTATGATACGTTGTTGACATCTTCTGAAAGATGTCAACAGCTCTTGTAATCTCTGTACAATATAGCTTATGTAATTCTCTTTCATTTAATGAATTAGTTTCTTATGAAAAGAAATAAAAAGGTATTCTGAAAGAAGGGATAATACTGTGATTATTATACCAGAAATTCTGTGAAGTCTCTATTATACTTGTGGAGACATTTTCACTAATCTGAGTCCTCCAATCAATGGGCACTGGTTGTGCAAAGGGAAAACTAATTAAACGATCAGTGACATTAAAAAATTCTTTTAAATATCCAGCAAAACAATGAAAAACAATTCAGAAAGAGTTCAATTCTATTTAATTAGGGGCAATATTATCTGGGTATGACATTGTAGAGCTCTTACACTTAATTTAAGCACCAGATGCAGGTATGGCACCCAAAGCTAGGCTATCTTTCTTCCTTTATTTTAGTGGGTGGAGGTGGGGTTTCCACTTTATATATATATATATATCAATGACCTGATTGATTTTATGTATCATCCATGTTTTCACTTTATTAGGATATGAAACTTGATACTATCTTACGAAAGAAAATGGTACTAATAAATTAATCTTCTGTTTTCATGTGTAGGCCAATATGCTTGAAGGAGGGGGGAAAACACCAATACTAAATCCTATTGAACTAGAGGAGATTGGTTTTAAGATTGTGAGCTATCCACTGTCCTTGATTGGGGTCTCTATTCGTGCAATGCAGGTCAAAAGTCATCTCCTTTTTCTTCCTAGGTAGTATATTTTGATTTTAATATGATGGTTGACATAAGATTTGTAAAAGAGTTTGCAAAGTGAATTAAACCGTTCTTGATGGTTGGTTTTATTAAGCTTTGGACCCTAAAAGAAATAACCTGCTATAGTTACCCTGATCCATTGTTCATTTGAGATGATGCATTGGTTCTAGACTAGAGATTACCATACAGTGCATTTGTGGAGATCCTGGTTGATGGATTCAGCTTTCCTAGATAAGCTATTTGGCTCAGTAGTATGATTGCTGTTGATTCAACTTGATTGGGTTTTGAGGCTGATCCTTAAGCTTGTGAGATGATGCCTATGTTGTAAGCTTGAGGTTGTGGACTCAAACCCAGCTCACACACCAAAAAAGAAAAGTTTGGCTGATGTGGTTGATACATGATTATGTCATTATCAATTTATGATGCAAGATAGAATTTTCCCAAACCATGTTGCATGAATGTCATTGGGTTCAAGAAAATCCAAATTGAGCCGTTTTTTGCACCAACTGCAGATCTCCCTTTAAATTAAACCAGACCAAAATATCTCAATAACATCCAGTGAGATCTAATTTTGAGTATCTTCTAGTGTAGCATAGAATCGTTGAGAAACTTTAAAAGCAAACAATAATAAGACTTCCTGTCTAGTTAACCGAAATTAATTCTTCATCTCATCATCTTCAATTTGTTTGTGGCTGGGTTTGATCTTTATTCTCAGCCCTTGCAGAGTTGAATTATTCAAACATGATATACTTTCAGAGACTATTTTTCTTACAATTGCAATGAAGAAATCAGAGACTAATTTCTTACAGCTGCAATGAAGAAACCCTAAATTTATTGAAAAATATACATTATATATACTCCTATATATTCTTCAAAAAAAAAAAAAACATGCTCTTACATTCTTTAGTATTTTTCTTACGCTATTAAGATCACAAGCTGGACAGATTTATTGCTTGGAAGGGGAATCGGTCTAGAAAAAAAATTATTTTATTTTGAATCTGTTTTAATAAATGAAAACTTTATAAAATGACAGAAAAATACATAATATAAGTACAAATTCGCTATATACAAGACATCCATTCACAATTCCAATGGAAATTCTAGAATATGGTTTTAAATATGGCCGGTGTCCTTGGAGCTAACTGAGAGTTTAGATTAATCTAAATTCTTAATTTTAAATAACTAATTATGAAAACATAGATCTTAAACCATATTATTCACATGATCATTATATGCGAATCTAGGATTTAGATTAAGGAAGATGGAGGAAAGTTACCTCAATGATTTAACCGGACATAAAATGCAAATCTAATCCGATCTCCTCAAGTATTAACACTCACTTTATTGTTCTCCAAGCTTTTCCTACTTTCAGTAAGCCTACAGGTCACCCATTAAACATGGTTAGCAACATATTTATATATTTGAGAAGCTCAAGAAACTCTAAGGGGTGTGGGATCCTGACGGGATTCCCATCCTAAGGTTGTGATGACCCAGAAACCTAAATTCAATTCATAACTGTGTTTAAGTGACTGCATCTTTAATAATTATAACGTGCACACCACTAATTTCAATCATGTTCTATAACATATTGCAACTGAACCCTCCAAGGATGAGAACATATCAATAAGGTCCTTTCTTATAGATTTTTCATAAATATGTCCTTCCATTATATAATATTCCTTAATAACCCTCAGGATAAGAAAAACAATCACTTTCTGACCCTTTTGGTTGAGAACTTAATGATCTGACTAGACAACCAAAAACATTTATTTCATACAATCTTTTCAAAATAAATATTTATCATAATAAGTAATTTTGAAAACATTTTGATACACTTTATCAAATACCACTAAATCCATATTTATATGTCCAATCAAGTCATCATGCCCTCAACTGAATTCTCTCCCTTTGAGGGTAATGATTTTCTTGATGGGCATTTGCATCCCTTTAAGTATCGTGTAGGCTATCCAAACTACCCATGATATAGCCACTCATTTGGCATCACTGGTTGGTAATTCAAAATAACAAACATGACGACTTAAAGAATGCAAATCCCTTCAAGTCTAAGGACTAATCTATAAATATGAACCACACTTTTCTTGAGAGTAAAGTTTTACTAAATGTGTTCATAATGAATCCGTTTAGTGCATTCACAAATACACTCGCATGCAAGCCTAAAGTCTAACTCCAATGATTAAGATTATATCACTCCATCATATGACAACTTTATATGTAGCAGCGTTATAAGTGATGTATCCAACATCACCCATAGTTGTAAAGTTTCAGGTCTACAGGAACTGGAATATCATATCTCACCACATACACTTATGTGTCTGATATCTTACTATGATACCTGAGGACCACCTATCTCATCTTATGAGATCAAATAATTACCCATATTAAAAATTAAGTACATGTGATGACAGAATAAAATAATCTTATTAATTCAACAAACAAACAAATATATACTTATATTTTATGTGAATGGCTTTGTCAGGACACATTAATCCAACAATCTCCCATCTATCCTCAAAACAAAACACTAAATGGCAAAATACTCATCTAATCATTGTATGCATCCAATACCTTTTGTAGCACCTTAATTATAGGTCTACAAGATTATCTGAGGAAGTAATCATTGTGAACCAATTTTATCATATTGTCATTGATGACTAATATAGGAGAATTACATCAAGTTCTATGAAACCAATGTAACTTAATACTTCATTTGTTGCTTCATACGCTGCAACATATATTGCCTTTGTTGTAGAGTTTGCAATGTTATAGTGTTTCACACTCCAACTAATAAGCTTCCTCCCATCATAAAACATAACCAGGTAGTAATGTCAAAGAATCCTTAAGATTATTTATATCTGAATTTATTTCAACACATCTGACTTGTCCAGACTTCTATAAACTAGAACATAATCATTGGCTTTTATCTTATATTTCGGCATACAACTTTCCATTGATGTTATCATGGATTGCTTTGAACCCTACTTACCATACTTGTTGTATATCCTGATCATTCCCACATCATTCCTAATGTGTAAGACATTTCCAACATAATGGATCCAAAATAATTACATTCTCATTTACTTTCATACACACACATAACTCTTCGGAATAAATCTTGATTGTTTGGTCAAAAGAATAGCAATCAAACATAAACCTCTTCCACATAAATGAGTACTAGGGAGATCTAGAAACACTCCCACTATATCAAAGAGCTAATACATTAGATGATACAATATGTTACAATACCTTTTTCTCAAGACAAACTAAATATACAAGGTTTTTGGATAGTTTTGTAGAATAATCCCACTCTTTTATGTATAATCAAGGACATTGTTACCTTCCTACAATGTCACATCTACAATATTCTCTTTCTCACTTAAAAATATGGAAGCTAACTATTTAACTTCTGTATTTTACATAAATATTAAGTTCACCATCTTTGTATGTTACACCTAACATACATGTGCTAGACAATCCTACATTAACCATTCATTTGGATTGGGTCTCTAGCCATATCATAATTTAATGGAAATCAAAGGTTCAACTTAAACCTTATTTAGGTTTAACAATTATCTATGTTTTGTAATCATAGAATGTGATTGAAAACTCTTTAAAAACTCATTAGGTTTCTAACCTTATGTCATTGGGTTTTACACTTATTGGAAAACTCAAAGATTGGTACTTCTTCATTCACTCTTTTGGAACCCAAAATCTTTGCAACTAATTACAAATAATTTTAGTATACTTGAGTCCACATTTATGATTCATGGAAACCAATAAATTGGAATAAGAAATACACATATTCTCCTTCTTTCTCAAAGAAGTCATACACATGACACTATTACAAAGCCTTACCATAATGGAAACATTTTCCATTCGATATATCTAGCTTTTTCTTTATTCACACCATCCACATAAGCACAATTGGGAGCATCAGGTATAAAAAATTTCTACTTCTAATCTTTTCCTTTCAGCTTGAATTGGAAGTCACTACCAAACTAAACAAGATAAACATTTGTGTATAATCCTTGATGTGATTCTTATCTTTTTGTATTGGTTCTAGCAAGTTGTAACTTTGTGTCATAATTTGATACAAACTGATGAATAAAATTTAGCAAGGAAGCAAGAATCACATCAATTAATATTTGGTCAAACTCTTTGACTCATTAAGATCTCTAATAACCTATAATAATCTGTTAAGATGTGGTCATTTAACTAGAGTTTCTATGTTTTTATTGACGTGCTTATCAAGTTTTTTATAGCTACTTGTCTTGTGGCTTTATTCTGCTCACTATGCTTCTACTACGCCTATAGTCCTTCATGTTCGAAACTCTAAAAGATTAGTGGTATGAACTACTCTTTCAATTGTCTATATAATTAAAGACTTATCTTCTAGCTTACGAAATTGGAAAAATCATATTATTATTCTAAGGATCTCTCAAAATGGGATATCAACATTACATTGATGTTTCATATCAAACTAACATCATCATCACTTACTATCAACCATCTAGTTTGGGTTTTTAAACTTAGATGGTACCGATCACCTTTTTATCAATTCTACGGTTCCATCATATGTCATAGGATCGAGAATCACTAAAGATTCCAAGTAATCATCGAAAACCTATTTCTGTTAGACATAATCTTATCCTGTGGACTTCAATCATGTCAGCCTTGATTAAGCGGATAGCTACTCTCCATCAGTACTTCTGGTAAAAGCTTTTGAAACTTTTTTTCAGATTTATAATATCTGATCTTCTTCCAACCTTCGAAAGAATCATGCCTAAAACCTGTGGGCCGGCATAATCCTTTTAGTTTAATATAGACCTATCATCTCAATCTTAGTATATGTACTATGTGATGATGCATGCTGTGGGCTTATACTCTCAGTAGCCATACCCAAACTTATCCAAAGAAGCGAACAAGAGCAAGTCAACTGAAAATATATGTGGTTTTATCATGTGGGCATCAACCAACCTATCCCAAGTGAAATTTCTATCCAGTGATGGTAGAAAGCCACATGAATTATTTCATAAAACAATTCTTGCGTACCTACTTAATATTTTAAATAAAGGGATTTTATGTCGTATCTTATGCCATTTATCAATCCATATCATTCATATATATATATATGTAACACATCCCATGTGATAGTATAATGCGACATCTCATGCCATAATTAATTAGATCTAACATCCCATTCCATCACCATATTGATCATACACATCTATTTTATTATTCCATAGTATAATCACTATCTTGCATCCCATGTTGATATTGATCATATACATCTATTTTATTATTCCATAGTATGATCACTATTTTGCATCTCATGCCGATATTGATCATACATGACTGGCATCACATCCATAGATATGTATTACATTCACACCATTCATAGATAATCAGATTCATATGCATCCATCATCACATAAAACACATATTAATCATCACATAATATGTTTACATATATAGATTATCACATGATCACCATTAGCAATTGCATAAAGTAATCTTTTTTACGTTCACATTGCCACTAAGGTCTCCGATCAAATTGGTATGACCCATGTATCACATATATCTAGGCAGATCCAAAAATATCGAAGAAATGAAAAGAATTAGTTGTGGGCCCACTTATAGTTTTGGTAGTTTATGCGAGTAACACGAAAAGATTCTAGTATCAACTAAACCCTTTATGGGGTTTATTAGAGTGGACCCCACCAAAAGGTATGAGTATCAATTATACTCTTTATTGGGTTATTCTAAATTAGACTCCTCTAATTTGGTCAATTTTAGTTTAGCACAAGTTATTCCTTGTCAAGCATAGTCTAACTATGTCAATTTAATCATAACTATTCAAACTAAGTGAATCTGGGTCATTTTAAGTCAAATAGGTCAAACCCATTCAAACTGAGCCAAAACTGGTCAAAACCAAGGTAATCTGTCTGGTTCTAGTTGAACCAGGTCAAACCATCCTGACTGGTCCAGTTCACATAACTATGAATAATCTCACTTTGATTGCATTATTTTACTAATATACATAATTCTTGGACAAACATCATGGTTTAAAAAGTTTTTGCTAGCATGATAGGGACATGCACCTTTCAATGATTGGATATGAGTGAGATACCATCAAGGCTTTGGGGGTTCACTAACTTTAAAACTTCCTTGGTTCACACTTGAATATTATTAAATGCAGGATTTGTTGTCTTAAAGATATTAAATGGGTGGTAGTAACAATTTCATTGTGATTTATCATGTGCAGATCATTGACCCATTGTCCTGATGAAATGTATGTAAACTTGAATAATTTTTGTTTGATCTCATTGATAATTATCCTGGTAGGTACGAATGTGGTTTGAGGTATAGGTGTTATTTAAAGAAAATTTCTATCTTCATGTGGGTGCTTGGTATTTCCAATTACGAGCCTTGAGATTTTACCCATTGGACACAGCTAAGGTGACAAAGTCAATAGAGAAAGTTTTCTTTCTTAAGATAATGCAAAACCCTATTTAATAGTATTTCCACATTAACAAATAGATTAGGGTTTTCCTTACTGTAGTATTGAAAAATCTTACTCTTCTCTCATTCTTATCCATTTAGAGGAGGGACAACCTGCCCATCAAGGCACAATTGAGGTTTTCAGATTTTGTGCAATTTCTTATCACTCTTTTAGATGTGATCAATGCTAGTAACATTGAAAGTCAGATTTCTCTTTTCTTTCCTTTCCTTTTTATTTATTTATTTTAACTGTTTTCCTATGTAGGATATGTTTGAGAAATCATGGTTTATATTTATCCTGTCTATATTTAATTCTTATACTTGTGTATGTTTAGTATTATTCATTACTATATTGCAACATGTTAATGACTTCTCTGAAAGTTCACACATCACCAAAGCATATATTTTACAGCCTAGGGACAGGTTGGGAGTAGGAAAGTGAAGTCTTGGCAATCGTAATGCAAATGAATGTTTATGTTGAAGTCCCTAAGCTTAAGTACATTAATTAGTATTTGTCCCATGGATTGTAAAATCCTTCATTGCTTGTATTGATGCCGGGACCAGCAAGAGAATTTAAAGCATCTTCATTTATTAATACCACAGCAACTGACATGGACAATGACTGAGTCAATTTAAGTCTCTGGGTGTTGTACCATAGACCTGGGTTCAAAACCCGTCTTCATCTACTTACCTATCAAAAAAAAAACAAAAGAGTCAATTTAAGTCTTCTTGATATGGTTATAATGAGTCCAAACTCCTTGAAAATTGGTAGAATAGACCATTGAATTGACCTCTGTAGATTAAGTGGGGAATTTTCATTGATTTGGCTGAGTTAATTGTGGAATTGAAATTCCCTGTGGTCCCACATCAATTTGGTATCAGAGTATCAGATCATTCCCTGAGATTGTACATCAAGTGATCCTTAAGTTTTTAAAGTATTGGTCTTCTTTTCTTCTGGAATTTTTCTTTAAAAATATTATTATGCTATGAAGATGGCAAAGTGACTTTTTTTAGTTATTTTCAGGATGCACTTACAGCCATTAAAGGTGGTCGAATTCCTCCTCCTGGAAGCTTGCCTTCCTTTGAAGAAATCAAGGAAACCTTAGGGTTTAATGCTTACTATGAAGAAGAGAAGCGGTATTCTACCAGCAGCAGGAAGCCATCTCCACAGACAGGTGGGTGAACCTATGCCTCTTATTTCCAGGGACCCCTCACCTAAGTCAATATTTGAAGTTGTTCAACTTGGAATTTAGCTAATACAATTCAGGGTGTCTGAGCTTTTTGAGTATTGAGTCCAAACACCAATGTCATAGAATTGGTCATCTTGATTAATTCAATGGATTAAAAAAATGGCAAGTTTCATCTTCTCGACCAAGTGAAACTCAGATTGAAAAGAACAGGTTCTAATTTGGACCTGTGTTTTTTAACATTGGCCCAAATGTATTTCTTCTTTCCTTTCTAATTCTTTCAAATATGGGTTATTCTCCAGCAAGCAGCAATATATACAGTCTACAGCAGAGGACTCAAGGTAATACTGAGCAAAGAGGTCAAAGCGTACAGGATCCCATCATAGAAGTGATAACACCTGAGGTGTACAGTAACTATGGTGCAGATGGTTCAAGAGGTCCTTTCTCTGGAATCTGGTCCCGTTCGTTGAGGGTTAAAATCACAGGAAGGGATGGATTTGAGAAACTTGATGTCAGGATTCCTGTAAGTTATTCTACCCGTTTATGAGGTATGCAGTAGTATGGAAGCATATGTGTAGTTGCATGGTGGTAATAGTTGGGTGTTACCATGATACTGCCTTTAATATTATAGGATTTCTGTTGTAAAACCACTTCATTTGGCAATCGTAATTATCTACCTAATATGGCACCCTCGGCATCTTTGAAACAAAATTAATCTAATGAGATAATCCAATCATCCCAAATATGTACTTTTTATTTATTGACAGCTACCCATATTCTTATGAAATGAAATTGATCAGATAGTTTGATTCTCTGATTGGCTAGAAGAATTCCTAGATGGACCCAACATTTAGGGCTGTAGATGGACCAAATACAAAGCGGATAGACATGTTTGTATTTATAGTCGTTTACTTAATTGAATATTGGATATGAATTTGATATCTGTGGATATTTAAAAATAAGATCCGTATTCGTATTCGTTTACTTAACTGAAATCGGATATGAATCCAGATATCTGATTACACTTATAGAATCAGAAAATTAAGGTTTTGAATGGTGACACAAATATTATGGGGATAAAAACATAGGTTGAGGGAGAGAATTTGAGATGGATGGGACTGTTAGTAACAACAATAAGAAGAGCAGAGACTAGAACACCCTAGAGAAAGAAGAAAATGTTGGAGATTTCTATGTTGCTAATTCAAGAATGGGGAGGTGAAGATTAAGGCTGTTAAGGGATTGAATATGAAGTGAATAGAGGTATTTCTGAATTCAGTTTGTTATAATTTTAGATATATCCAAATTTAGTTTGATCTCTAGTGGATATTTCAAAACATCATTCGTATTTGCATTCATATAGTTAACCAGATATCGAAGTGAATTTGGATATGTCTAGTTATGTGTAATGGAGAGAGAGAGAGAGAGAGAAATTAGGTTTGCAGAAAGGAGGGAAAAAGAAGAAGAAAATGACGAGGAAGAAGAAAAAGGAAGATTAGGAATAGAAACCGAGAATAAGAGGAGAAGAAAAAAAACCCTACTTGCTTACTTCTCTCTCCCTCTCCCTCTCTCTCTCTCTCTGT
>JAOXJP010147120.1:0-13202 GCA_025762735.1 Platanus orientalis | reverse complement strand
CATTTTTAGTATATATATATATATATATATATATATTTATTTATTTATTTATTTCCCTAGAATTTGCATTTTATCTTAATTTAGAATATAAATATATATTTTTACTAACTAGTTGATAAACTAGAAAAGAATTTCTAGATATCTCAAATCAACAGATTTTTGACACTGCTCCTCCCTTTATTTTCCATGTCTTTCCATGTAATTTCAGTTGCACCTGATGCATTTGTGCTTATAGCCCATGTTGTGGCTCTAAAACACAGCCACAGTTGACACTCGCCTCCAAGACCACCTTGAGTTTGGTGTTTTTCTCTCAGGTTGTGTCTAGTCGCCATCAAAGCACGATTTTCATGTGATTTTGGTCAAAATTCTCTCACGATTATTGTTTTATCTTCTTCTTAGTTGCCAAGAAAGAAATCCTCTATTTTTGAGATTTTCACACGCGGGTCCTTGTTTTCTTGCAAGATACTGATTTATTTTTGCATAAAAAAGGGGAAAAAGATCTCTGCTACACCTAAATTTGTTTGTCCCCACACTACTAGTTAACAATTGATGGTTTTTTGAATTTGGTGCCCTTTTTAAAGAGGAACAATGTTTTGTCCAGGATGGACTGTTCGCCCCCTTATAAGGGGTGTGGGTCCCATGCGCTTTTATGTGGGGCCCATACCACCTTGTGAGGGGGTGACCGATGCATCGTAGAAAGAACATTATTTTGGTTTTTTAAACAGAGAGCATATGTTCATTTGAACACTTTTTTATGATTTTAACTAGGGGTGGTAATTCGTGTTGGCGGGTTGGGTTCATGTTGTGTCAAGGTAAGGGTATATGACTATATGGGTTAACCTCAACTCAACCCATCTACTAATCGTGTCAAAATGGGTTGACTTGCTTTAGCCTGAAACATGTTTACAGTCAACCATAACCCGTTAAGTTTGTGTTGGGTTCATGGGTTGTGTGGTAATTCATGTTGGCGGTCTTATTCATGTTGTGTCAAGTTAAGACTTTATAGGTCAACCTGAACTTGACCCATTTATTAATCGTGTCAAAGTGTGGTAAGGATCTTCTCTTGCCGGCTTATGACCTGTTAAGGTCCTGTGTAACAGGTGGCTGGAGATGATTGGTGGGAAAAAGTGAATTGCATTTTTCAAAAACTGTAATGTACTTTTTTCATCCAATAGTGTCCTGCCACCTGTTAGACAGGACCTTAATAGGTTATAAGTGGTAGGAGAAGATCCAGTCTCATTAAAGTGGGTTGACTTACTTTGACCCAAAACACGTTCACAGTCAACCCTAACTGGCTAATTTCGTGTTGGGTTTGTGACGGATTTGTAGGTCATGTCAACCTTTACCACCCCCATGTTTTAACCCTGGGGTACCTATGTTTTCCTTTTTTTTTTTTGGTAAATGGGTACCTAATTTTTCAGTTATAACCCGGATTCGTTTTAACCCTATACACCTCACATTCTAACCTTCTAATGTTGTGTAGAGAAACAGGGGACAGATAAACTGGGTGGTGCAGATACTTTGCCAATAAAAGGTCTGAAAATCTCTCATTTCTCGTGAATACGAGTTGCATAACTCTGTCCTATTACCCATCAGTACTAGTCGTGCCATGGAGTGGTTCTAACATCCGGTAAGCTTCGTCGACCTTAAACTTCATTTTATTTCTCCGTAGTGGCAGATCTTTATATCACTTTTCAGTACTGATGCGTCAGCACCCTGATGCCGTTTTCACAGTTCTCACAAGATTCGTTCTCACCGAATTTTTTTTCACCCTAATCTATTTGTTCTTCGTCCTCGATTATCCCATTACGGAGAAATGGAACGATTAGTGAGGATTGCCTACTGAAATTAGTAATCAGGTTTTAGTGATGTGGACTTTCACGGAACATAAGTCCTTGAAGAATAGGCTTCTGGACACATTTTTTGTTGCGGGTAACGGATGCATCTCTAGTTTGGTTGATTGTAGGATGCAGTTTTTTTTTTTTTTTTTGGTCAGGTCTGTTATGTTTCTCCGGTCAAGACTTCAAGGCTATATAAATGGTTGTCTCTGCCTTCTTTTTTAAGGTACTTGTGAAAAAGTAACAGCGGACAAAATGCTTCTATAATGAACAAGATTATGGGTAGAAAAGTATGCCCCCAAAAGGACTCGACCATGATACAACATATATTTGGTCTGTACACTTACAATTGAAGTACATGACATGGTTGCAACACCAATTTATGAAGTATCTTGTTAACATATGTAGAAATGTGTTACCATGCTCACTCGATTGCATTATGGAATGAAACGTGATCTTTTAAATTTCAGTGTTTGCATCTATTTGTCATTTCGAAAGCAATAGTACGACACAATACCTATAAATCCTAATTTCATTGCTTCTCCTTTAGTTATGATGTTGAAGGATGCCTTAGGGATAAGAAATCAAATGGTAAATAAATTCAAGGACATGATAAGAGAGCCGCAATGAATAAAGGCTCAAGTTGGTAGGTTTTATATACTTTAGAGATACATGTTAGGAGCAAACAAGAAGATCAAGTGTTAGCGACATAGATTCTATAAAAACCAGCCAGCTGACATGTTTTTATAAACATATTATGGTACTGCATTTATTATATCATGTGTTACAATGAATCAATTTGTTGCTTCTAACTACAGCTAGGAAATTAATGCAACTTCTAGCAGCTATAGGGATTGTCTTTGGTAGATGGTGAAGTTTGGGTCCACAACACCCGGGTTGCAGCTGTGATGTATGTAACTAATGAGGCAACTGGATCTCCCATTACCAATTCTGAGAGGCTGTTTAAGATCGAGAAACTTCTTTGCAATGTAGTTAAGGTTAACAACAGAACGGGAGGAGCCACAACTGTAGTTTTACTTTGGGACACCCATGCATACTAAGAGAAGCTTAGACCCAATGTGACAGTTGTTAGTTGCTACAATAAGGATTTTTTGGTATCCTTATTTAAACCAGGCAAGGTTTTTCTTTCAACAACTGATTCCATGAATCAGCTACTGTCATTCAATTGTAATATTGACCTACCTTGTTTAAACAGATAGTAGTCTACTCTTAAAATAACTAACTTTTTCTTTAGTTGAACCCTTGTAGTTTGATATATGCATTGCAACAAATATGTCATAGAGATCTTAAGTTGGAAAACACACTCTTAGATGGGAGCTTGACACCACATCTTAAATTATGTGACTTTGCGTATTTCAAAGTAATTAATCTACTATAGTTGCCAGACCAATTCAGTATAATCACTCAAGTTACTAATTGTTTTGCTTTGTATTGTACTGAATTGTCTTGCATTTTCAACGTAAGTCTACTGTAGAACACCAGCCTATATTGCTCCAGAGTTCTTCTCTAGAAAAGAATATGATTTTTTTTAAAAGGTAAATATGATGGAAAGGTGATATTAATTCTCTTTTTATTTCACTTTGTAACTTAGTTCATTCCTTTAAAATAGTTTCCTCAATATGTAATCCCCGGAATTGTTGGACCTTATGGAATTCGTTGTCATGAAAGGAAAAGGAGTGAAGGGTGTTGTAGAGACGGGCCTAGCTAGTGTTCCTAAGAAATACATCCAACTTATAGAGAGGATGGATGTGCACAATGTCTTTGAAGAATCTATTCCCATCATAGACATGGAGAAATGGAATGATTCCTAAGGTGGCTGATTTAATATATGATGCAACGGAGAAGTGTGTTTCTTCCAGGTTATTGACAATGGGGTGCCTGCTGGGGTTTTGGAGAATGCAAAAGAAGTAACACACCAATTCTTTTCGTTGCCAGCTGATGAGAACTTGAAATACACAAAGGAGAGATCCCCAACCAACAATGTTCTTCATGGGATGAGCTTCATCCCTCAAGCAGAAAGAGATCTCGAATGGAAGATTACCCTAGTCTATTTTACAAATTAGATGGTGATGCTTCTACATATTGGCCTAAAGAGTGCACATACTAGACACTTTACCTTTGCAGTCTCTCTCTCTCTCTCTCTCTCTCTTACTCATATGAAATCCTTTGTTTTTTGTGTGGTGCTATCAGGGATCAAGAACTAGATTTTCATGATCGGGTTTCTTATGGATTTGTCAGGTTTGTGGACTCAACCTCTGTTCTTCTTTTTAGGACTTCAGATTATTATTGAACTGAAAATACTTTCATGAATTTGATTCTCTATGTCTCCTTTGAGAATTTGTTAGTTTTTATTCGTGTTATTAATTTTTCAAAGACTCATTTAAACTTTATTCATGCTAATTTCCTCTTTTGATGCTTCTTGACCTTGCTACATACTATCTCTATCATATACCAACATCAATCAACGGTGGAATCTATTCTCAAATTTGGGCTTGTTTGGACTTTCCTAATTTTTTCGAGGTTCATCATGCTTATTTGATTTTTCTTTCTTGTACATATTGATGATTAACTTCACATCATGGTTAAAAGTGGAATAGTCCATAGGACTTGTCTTGTATATGGGTTCGGCATTGTTTACTTGATGAGTTGAAAATATGTGGGTTTTAATGAGTAGCTTAGCATGTAAAGTTTTAGTTTTACTTTGTTTATCATTATTTTGGGTTGTTAAGAACCATGTATATATGTCATCACGATAGGAATCCTCTTGGAAGTATGCATCAATCCAATGACGATCTCCATGTTTTTCTTTGTATCTATTTATTTATTCTAAAACCAGTCATGACACGTTTATATTCAAATTACATAAATCTGTCCAACAACCTTTGTTTCGCTTGTTAAAGGTTCATCTTGCCCAGCTAATTCTTTCAGCTCTTCTTCATCAATGCCAACATTCAGGACAACATCGAGCAATTCTTGCTTGGTTGTGCCTCACCTTTATGTAATAATTTCTAGGTTACTAGCTATTCTTGCTATATTGTTTTAAACTTTATGTTGGTATTTTGGATGGATAACTTGACGGTAATTTAGGATTTGGTTGAGTTGGATTGAAATTGATTTTGAAGTTGGGGTTGAATTGGATTTAGGTAGAGTTTGGGGTTGATTTGAAGGATATGTTATTGTTTGATTTTTTAGATTTGAGTTCAAATGTGTTTAGCTAAATTTTGGTACACATTGTGATCCATGTTCATATTACTACTTCTAAACATATTTATTATGTTTTTAACACTTTATCTATTGTTTAAATTTGTTTTTACATCTTGTTATGTTAATTTTTACTTGCATAGTTAATATATATAACTTTGATTATATGCATAACATGATTAAGTTTTTTTTTTCTTTAAATAAAATTAAGTTTTTTTTCATCATTATTTTATCTTTTATTATTAGGCTTTCTAAAACTTTTTCTAATTATTTAATTATTTTTATATTTTTTTTAGGGACATCAATTGAGATTTACCACTTGATCTTCCAAAAATCAAGGTTGAGGTGGAGTGTTGAGGAGGGACTAGTAGAAGACCGTAGATGTTTTATTAGTTTACTTAATAAATAATATCTCAATTTTGTGGATGTTTAGGTGTTTATTGTCTTGGATTATTATCAGTTAGATGGATGTATGAATTATTAACTTATATTTTATTAATGATTATAGATTATTGTTATGGATGAATGATTTTTTAGTAAACATAAGTGATGCATTATGGTGGTTTGTGTAATAATTAGAAATGTAAGATTATTTGAGGATGTTTGTAAAATCGAGATGACCTATTTGTGTTGTTTTGATGGTGCTTGAAAATAAAAAAACAGATTAAAAGGGAAAAGGTTGTTTAGGCTATTTTTTTATAATATATATATATATATATATATATATATATATATTAACGACATGCATTGTAAGCCATAAGAAAGATTATGCATAACATACATATGCATGCTGTAAATGCTTAAGATCATAGACAACGTGTATTGAATGTCGTAAAAGAACTTAAATATTACATGCACATGCACGTCGTGTATGTTTTTGAACATGCCCTGAAAAGCAATTTTACATTATGAAAAAAAAAAAACTTGGAACAGCGTTTATAAAATGTGATGAAAATATTTTTATACAGCGTGTAAGGAACGCTGTCAAAAGGTATTTTTGTGGTGTATATTTTTGCTTTTTATGACATTAATTGCACATCGTCTATATTAGACAATTTTTTTATGGCTGTCCATCTAATGATATTTCTACGGCCATGTTTGGATGCGTTGTTGCACAACACTTTCAACGCTTTCTTAGGTGTGACAACGAAAAGCCTAAATGCATTTGTGTTTGGTTCACCAAAATTGTTTTGGTGGGAAGCAGGGTGATAGCAAAAAATCCACTGAATGGAAAAGTTAGCGTGGGCTCACTAATGTGGAAGAAAATCACTTTACATCTTTCTTTTTGAACCTTTGTTTACCAAAACAAAAAATCTCTCTCATGATCTTTTCCTATTTTCTCTTATGACACCAAACCTTCCATCCGTCTCACATTTTTTTCTAGAAAACTCTCATTTCACCTCATCATCACAAACAAGAGAAGCCATTAATCTCTAGGTAAATACATATTTCTCATTGTGGTTTTTTTAAATCTATTTTTTGACTGTAGAAGCAAATGTTATTTCTTTAATTTTCTTTATTTTCTTACACAGAAAGAGAGATTCTTAGATATATTGAAGACAAAAGATCCGTGAGTTCTCACTTTCTTTTTTGAAATTTTATTTTCTACTCAACATTGAATTTTCATATGTGATCATTATTCTCTATGGCTTGTAATTATATATTGATTTTTCTCATTCTTCATTTTAATATATTTTAAAGTAGAGGGATAAGCAGGTGCCCTGTTTTCTATTTGAAAAACAGAGCATCCATGATCCTTCTCTACTGTCAATGTGTTACCTATAAAATGTTAATTTCCTTTCTTTTCTAGCTTTTATGAAAATACTAGAATATACACAATAGCTTTCAGGTATTTGTTCTCAATTACCCGCCGGTACGAATAACGTCAACTTTTCCTCATAATCACTTAGAGTAAGCGTATGCTTTTGTTAATTAGAAATTTATACAAGATAGGCAGTTTTGGTTGGTACTAAAGGTTTTATACAATCCCACATTGGTTAAGAACTTTTTCCATATCCTAGGAAATGATGGAAGCCTTATGTTATGGTCTGGTTGTTTTGAGTGGAGGTTCCATGATACTTGTAGATGCATGTGCGTGTGTGGTGCTTAGCAACCATGCTACATTGTATAGTGTGCATGAATGTGTTGAGCTCGTAAAACCCTCTTTTCCTAGGAGATGGTAAGTATTGATGATATGTTAAAAATTGCATCTTTGTACATGTGTGTGATCATTGATGACTCTAATGTCTTGTAGTTTATGTATCTACCGGTCAAATTTAGTGGATAGTTGATGCAGTGTATATTGTTGTTGAATTATAACCCTTATATGTGGGATAGTTATCATCTTTGTTATTTACATAAAAAGGTTACAACTCTTTTTTACTTACAAAAAAAAAAAAAACCTCTTTTTTGTTTTCTTTTTGAATATTTCTCTTTTATACCACGGTTTTCTAAATTTATTTGTAATTGAATCAAATACACTATATGTGTTGATTGTGAAGAGTTTCAAGCACAAGGTTGCTTCAATCTAAAGCTTAGCCACCTGTTTTGATGAGGTTTTATAGCCTCGTTAACCACATTGCATGCTTCTTTCTCTGTAATTGTTCGAGTGGAATCAGTTTGGTAAGTTCCAACGTCTAGGAAGAACCTAATTGCTATTTCTCTTCAATAACTAATCATGATTCATGACTTCACTATTACACAAGACTAGGTAGTAAATGGCAAGATGATTTTTTTGTTTGATTGTGGACTCAACATAAAAACTCTTAATTTGTGAATTGTCATAAACAATAAAAAAAATTGAATATTAGATCACAATGAACATCTATGAAGTTCAAACATTGTACTTGATTTTTGTTATCTAATCAAATCTTTTAGATAAGAAATTTACTTTATCTATCATCAAAACCGGACCACTCATTTTTATGGTGGTCAACTAGCTACCTAATGTCTTTTATGAGTAAAAAAGTCATTTAATAATGTATCGAGAGTGTAAGCCTAATGATTGAAATGCGGGTTTTTTTAAATACAAATATTTAAGTTTTACATCATATTGTTAATGTAGGATACCATGGTAACCAATTCAAAAGTTGTTTGGAAAGCCAATACACATAAGGTATGGGTTGAACTGTATGTAGAACATGTGAAGAAATATGGTTGATGTGGAGGAGACATTACTAGAGATGACCACACACAATTCACAAAAGCTTTTAAGGAAAAAATGAATCTTGATTATGCGTCAATCCAATTGAAGCATCATTGGGATTATGTGAAAGAATCTTAGAAAGCATGGAAGATTCTAACGAATAAGAGTGGCCTAGGATGGGATCCTGAACTCCGCACATTTGAGGCAATAAATGAACAATGATAAGCATATAGCAAGGTATATAATTATATTAAATAAGTACTTGGATCATAGATGTATCAATTATAGTTCCTTATAAATATTTGCTTGTTTATAGGCAAACAAATTTGAAGGACAATTTAAGACAAAGAATCTAGAATATGAGACTGAATTAGATATGATATTTGGAGGAGCAATAGCCATTGGTGAAGGCATGGTGTCACCAAATGCTAATCCAACCCTATTTGATAATATCATTGATGATATGATTTACGATGATGTTGTAGAAGATATAGGACCCACACCAGAGATTTCAAGCGGCTCATTTGAATCTTTCACCATAGAGATTAATGATGGTAATGCAAACATGCAAGGTTTAAAACATAAAAGGCCAAAGGAATGTGAACTAACAATGAATACAAGCAAAAAGATGAAAAAGGAATGTAGTGCCTCCGCTAGGATGACTACATGTATTGAAGCATTGTGCAACAATATTTCTAAGTCCGACAAGAAGAAGGAGATTGAAAGTATGCCTCCTATGGATCCCATTGTTGCTTGTGTCGAGAAATTGGATAATTTTCCTAATGTGAAGCCTGCAGGAAAATTGTATTTGTTTGCAATAGATACTTTGTTCTTAAAGGTAGAGTATATGTCAACTTTTTTGGGTATGAAGAAGCCTGAAGTTTTCTTGGTATGGCTGAAAATGAAGTACAATCAAGTGCACGGTGAAGAAATTTTAAGTGATGAAGATAATACTATTTCCCTTTCTTGAGGATTTACATGTGTTTTTTTTTTTTCTTACAAACTATATGATTTCTCTATGGAATAAAAACATATAGCTTATTGCGATCAATAAAGAGAATTTTGGTATATTCTATTGGATGTTG
This sequence comes from Platanus orientalis, assembly GCA_025762735.1. NCBI lineage: Eukaryota > Viridiplantae > Streptophyta > Magnoliopsida > Proteales > Platanaceae > Platanus > Platanus orientalis. The sequence continues at coordinate 3,912 of JAOXJP010147120.1, read as the reverse complement.
AATATAATTTTTTGTGACAAAGTGGTAAATTGGTATAGTAGAATTATATTTCTTGCTAACAATGATGGTGGTTAATGGGTACATGATCTCTTGATGAATTAATTGTAATCTTTCTTTTTGTTAAAATTTTTAGTATGTAGTATATTATATTATTGGACTCACTAACTTTGTAAATATATTTATCAGATGGATATATTTATGAAGAAAAAAATTATGGTTTTATGTGTTATATGACATCATTACATAAAATATTGTATAAAAAAGCCATGTAGAATCTCTAAACTTTTTGGTTATGAGCACGTGAAGGAACTACTACTGGATGAGGATGGGAATCCTATCCCATGCTATGAATTACTTTACATGGATAGATATGTATTTCATAGGTTGTGCTTTGCTTTGAGAGAAATGAATTTATTAAATGACACATCCCAACTTATAGTTGAAGAACAAGTTGCTATTTTTCTTTGTATTGTTGGTCATAACAAAACGAATAGAGACATGCAAGATCAGTTTCAGCACTCTAGAAAGACAATAAACAAGCATTTCAATAATGTGTTGAAAGTGATAGTTAAGTTTTCTCGTGAATTAATAAAGCCACCTACACCAGATGCATTGGAGAATACACCAATAGAAATTCAAGCTAATCGAAAATACTAACCATGGTTTAAGGTAAAATTTAGTTTGCATGATTGACTTTTATGAATTACTAAATTATAAATTTATTTACTAATTTCAATATTATTATGAATGAAAGATTGCATTGGTGCAATTGATGGCACTCATATAAGTGCGATTATTCCAGCAGACAAACAGATATCATTTCGTTCAGGGCGAAAGAATGAATGCACACAAAATGTTATGATTGCTTGTAATTTTGACATGCAATTTATATTTGTGTTAGTCGGTTGAAAAGGTACAACTCATGTTTGGAGGGTTTTATCAGAGGCCACAAGTAAATATTATCTATTGGATGCGGGCTATCAAAACATCCTAGGATTTCTTACACCATATCATAATACATGCTATCATCTTCAAGATTTTCGTCATGGTGCCAAATGTATGACCAAGGAAGAACATTTTAATTTTCTTCATTCTTCACTAAGGAATGTGATAGAGTGGTGTTTTGGTGTACTTAAAGCACGCTTCTCGATACTTAAAAGGATGGCTCCATATTCTTTTAAAATACAAATAATGATCATCATTGCATGTATGACACTATATAACTTTATACGTCAACAAACAATTCCGGATGACTTGTTTTCTAGTTATGAGGATAATCAAATGCAGATTGAGGATGATGAAGATCATGATGATATGATGGATGAGGGTCAAGAGCCATGCAATATGGACACAGTTCGAGATGTGATTGCTCAACAGATCTATGATGTATTTTATTGATTTGTTTGTTATGTTCTTTTATTTAGTGTCCTTTTTATGTAACCTGTTACTAAGATTGCAAAATTTGGTATGATGGTATTTTTATATTTAAATTCATATTTTGTATTTAAGGATCCTAGACATTTTTTTACATTTAATAAGAGGCTTATTTTTTATTTTAAAAATAATAATTAAATGATTGATTTATTCTGTAACAGCAACTACCTAAAGTTATCCAAATAGCTCCAAATAGTTTTTGCTATTCTACAGCTATTTTAGAAGCAACAAACTAAACAACATAGTTTAGCTTTCAACTTTCACACTATAACCACAACAACAACTGCAACAGCAACCGCCACCGCCACCGCCACCGCAACCGCAACCGCAACAGCTTTTGCATCGTGCATCCAAACACCCTCGTAGTTTAGCAGTCTATAGAGAAACAATTTGCAAGTAAAACGTTAAGGAATACATGTCAGTTTGTAAGTGTGCAAGTCGTGTAATACACAATCTTTAAAGTGATATTCGCCGGCCACTTGTGAGGTACGGAAGGCTTATTTGATGATTACCTCTAGGAACACCAACGCCTCTACCAAAACCCCGTATAAGAAGTAGAGTAACAATATGAGCTCTCACACAAAATAAAAAACTTAATCAAAACACAAAAACTAGAATGTAGTAGTAAGGAAGAAGATGATGAAATATTTTATGTGTTTCTTTCTTCATTAAGGTTCTATTCTTAAAGAGTTTGGGGCGCCCAACAAATGACATCTTACCAAGTTGGGATGGCCATATTAAGTAATATAATTAATGTTAATTAATATTGATTTGGTGATAAATACACACCCATTAGGATACCTAATGCATATGGACTCTTAGAGTTAATAAATAAAATAAAATAAAATAGATTAATTACAAAATAATATATGCATGCGTACACCACACCACACCACATCACACCACGCCACGCCATGCCCGTCCCAGCTCGATTCGGCATGCGGGTGTGATGCAAACAAACAACCCCCAACCTCTCCTCTCCTTTTGAACCCCATTACTCCTTAAGTTCTTGCATTTACTTATAAGGTGGAGTTGAAAGTTCTCCATTTCGAATGTGGAACTAAACTTTTAAGAGAAAAATACTTTTGAGTGGGTGTGGTTTGGATTTATGAGAGAATCGTCAAAAAGTCAAATGAATTGCCTTAATTCAAATTTCCCTCCAAATGTTTTATAAAACACCTTTAAGCTTAAGTCAAGTTAGTGGGCCTACTCACCCACATAACTAAGTAGCCCATAAAGATTCTATTTTACAAATAAAAACAAATACAACATTATATACTCTACTATAATGAAACTCATGGGTTTATTATATTAACGAATAAGGATATTTAACGAGATCGGATCTATATGAATCCATATTCGATTAGTTTATAATCATATATTTTTAAACGAACGGATATTTAATCAAATATCCAAAAGATTAATATTATTAGAACAATGGGTTTTTTTGGGGTACTTTGGTGATCATGTTTTTGGATTGATATTTGATGGTTGGTTTTAGGATTTAGTTTTTGTGGGTTTTGCTTTTGCTTTCAGAGTAGTTTTGATTGTTTTGGATCCCAAGTAATCGAGTCATCAAGCACGTCGTTGTCAACATCATCAAAGGCTTTCATGTCGGCTCCTCTTGGCTTGATTTATGCCATTGACAGATGATAGAAGAAGAAAAATTCAAGGCAATTTTAACTCTTACGCTGTTGAGTATGGGTTGCTCGAACTTGGCCCAAAGCCATTTTTTAAATTGGGCAAAGTTTGGGCTCACTACCTCAGGGCCAATTTTGTCCTTGTTGGTTTCAGGTATTTTATTTTCGGCTGGGCTTGAGATGACATAAGCATGGCCCAGCCTGGCTGGATTAGCATCCCTAGTTGTCAATGAGCTAGGCTAGCTTAGTTAAGCTCATCATGGGCTTGACCTTGTTTGAAGCTTGAGCGATGTCTGAGCTTCCAATTGAGCTTGTTTAGCTAAGTGAGTCTGAGGCGAGCTGCACTGGGTTCAGCCTTCTCATTAACGGTTTGATTAGCTCAGTTCCAAATGGTTCTCTGAAGGTTCGGTTATCCCCATTAAAAGCATTTTTTAGTTATTAACTGGGCATTGATAATTTCAATATTATTATGATGGGTGAAAGATTTTTGTACTCGATACCAGACCATGTCCTTGGGAAACACCATGCCCGATCCAATTAGAATCACGGCATCATCATAAACCATCAAATTTTTGTAATTGTAATGTTTCCCCCTGCAACATTAGGGACACTTTAAGGGGCACACCAAATCCTGAGGGACACAAATGAGGTTTACAGGTATAGTAAAGCCTAAGAGTAAAAAATAACTCCAGTGGGTAAAACCATCCAAGCATGCCCAGCTGGGATTATGTACAAATGAATTTCGTACAAACAGGTGCAAATGGCATCAGGGGGCTGACGCATCAGCACCGAAAAGTGATTTACACTGTTTTGTGTGGGGGGGGGGCGGGGGGGGGGG
>JAOXJP010147119.1:0-27216 GCA_025762735.1 Platanus orientalis | reverse complement strand
GGGGCTCTGGAGATGCAAAATCAGCCTCGAAACTGATTGCTAGTTTCGCAACCGATTTTGGTGAAATCGATTACAAATTTCACAATCGTTTTCGACTATAATTTTTTACACTTTATAATTTTGGGCTGATTTTTGGGTTGTCCTTTGGTATCTTGATTTGGGTATTCTCAAGGAACCTAAACCATGTCTAGGTTTATTTTAAGACACACAAAATGATATGCATGCATGTGATATACCTTCCATGGTGTTCCTCTTTTCTGTGCTCTTCCTTGGGTCTTTGGTTGATATACCTTAGCTTGTAGCACTTGAACATCTTCCTTGTCATGGTCATGGTCATGGTCTTTACACTAGACACTCATAGGCTCACTCATTATACATAACATTCATAGCCCACCACCTAGACTTGGAATAAAATTGACAAATTATGTAATGACTTAACACACACACACACGCACATATATATATATATATGTGTGTGTGTGTGTGTGTGTGTGTGTGTGTGTGTGCGTGTGTGTGTGTGTGTGTGTTATTTTTTCTAGATGGGCACAACTACTAAGAAATCAGTGAAATCTATAAACAGTGCAGGGAAAGGACAACCAAGTTCCTGAATGACCTGGGCATCTACCAATAAGGGGGAAATTGGCTTTTTTTGTCAAATATTACTGTTTCTTAGGAGTATAATCTTATTTATTACCCTTGATGGATTCCTTTTGGGTTTATTTCATTCTATTAACTTTGTGTATATAGTCAAGTTTATTAGTTGTAATAGTCTTTTAAATTTCTTACCAAAACTCTTATTTTTTGTTCTTATCTTCAACTAAGTTTCTCACTCTTCTCTAAAGCTAATCATACTCTTCTCTATAGATTTTATCTTTCTCCTTGTGGAAGAATCATACTATCCCTTCATTTTTTACAAGAAGTAATACTACTGAAATAAGAGGAAGAACTTTAGTAGTACTAGTACGAACCGGAGAGAGATACTGTGTGGGGCAGATTTCCATGTTCTTTAAGAGTTGTTGTAACTTCAAGCCCACTTATTGGTGTATATACATACATAACTAGTTTGACTCGTCCCTTAAGAGGACAAGTAATCAATTTCCCCTTAATGGAAATGTCTTCATCTTCTTCATTGTCTGCCCCTCAATAGGCGTCCACTTATCATGAGTTGTCCATGCAACAAAGCTTGCTCTTCTCAAATAGTCTCAAGAGAACACTCTCCACTCTTCTTGTGAATTGGAGCTCTCTTTATCAATTGTTAAATGTTTTCTCTTCTTCACACAGTAGCTTGTCCATGAATCAGGTTCGGAGGACTTGAATCAGTGACCCGATAAGGAAGCTCTAGGAACTTGTACCGAATATGGACAAGTAATTTGCTCCTTCTTAGCATTATTATTATTTTTTACTTTGCGAGTTGTTTAAATGAATTGGCATCAGTTTTAAGTGAAATGATTTTTATCCCACAAGTCTCTTATCAAAATGGTGTTTTTGCTTAAAAGATCAACTTTTTTCCCATAATGTATTGTTTGATTGTTATATTCAAATACTAGATTGTGTATATACTAATAACTAACTATGATTTTTAGGCATTATATCATCCTTTTGTTCCGATGTTCTATCTTATGACCCGTACTCTTGGTGAAATGGCCCTCTTTATAATTCATTTTTTTCTCTTCTACCTCAATTGTTATTTGTTTTGGGTGTTATAAATGCTCCCACTTTTGCGGAACTATATGTTTCCTGCCTACATAAGATGGTCAAAATAAAAAATTTAATTTTTGTGCTGATTTTCATATTTTTTCCATTTTGATTGCATCTGTTAGAAACTCAAATTTCTGTGTACGTGCTTGTGTGCCCCATCTCTCTCTTTATCTTGTTTCTTTAAACCTTAGGTGGGACTCTTGATTACTGAAAATGAAACAGGGGAGACCCATGTTGTTGGGTGTTCCCATGGTTAACTTCACTTGCTCTGTTGCATGTGATGGATGAATTCCTTACTTTTATGATGAGTGGGGCCAGCACATTTTTGTTTTTATGATTGTTGGCATTAATATTAGGATCTCATGGTATTAATTGTAGGGTGATGGATTAGATGAGGATTAGATTATTTTGTGTTTTCTGCTCTGAGCAGGAAATTTGTTTCATTATTTTAATCATATTTCCCTATAGAGATTCAATCATATTCTGTGTTATGGTATACTGGTTGAATTCTTTTACATGAAAATGCTAGGAGCTATTAGAATTTGGGTTGTGTTCCAAGATATTTTTCAGTTGGAAGCTTGTTTAAATACAAATATTATTATTGGTGTTATTTCTCATTGTTCTTCATTCCCTTATGCTTGCATTAATAAAGTTTTTTTTTGAAAAATAAATCTAAACTTTATCAACGAGCAGAACCGAAGCAACTAGCATTTTCTATAGCTCTTGGTAGTACCTTGGGAGTATTCCCCATCTGTGGTATGTAGCTTTGATCATTATTATCTTTTGGCCTTTAAACTTATAATGATTATACAAGTTGAGATAGGCTCTCATCAAAGAATTAAAGAAAAAAAAACTAGGAAAGGAATCAAAATACTTCGGTTTTTCATAGTAATATAAAAGGATAAGCACACCCAACTTATATTTTGATAAAGCTGAGCTTTTGGTGGTCTGAAATAACGTAGTCTATCTGATTTTTTTTAAAGACGTGTTAGTGAGTGCATTTTTCAAGTTAGTTGTTAACATCTATGTTAATTAGTTAGATGAACAGTTCTTTATTCTTTAGTTTTATTTATTTATTCATTTATGATGCTATTTAGATTTTGTTGTGTCAAAACAACACATCAAAACAAACACGGATCAGATTCAAGTATGCAACGCAAAAAACAATACGAGAAAACAATAAACGACAAAGAACAATCGCACAAGAAAATATTAATGTGGTTCGGCAAACCTACCTACATTTACAGGCGAAGACGATCAAGAACTTTGAATAAAATAGAGAACAAAGAGATTACAAAATGCACAACAACGAGTTTCAATACCAAAGGAAAAACCCTGCGAACTCTCCACACAAAATAGATTCTTGCTTTTCTATAAAGTCTTGATGAAACCCAAACTGCTACAAGTTTTCCTATAGTAGCAATCTTCTCACAACTGTAAAACCCACAAAAGACATCCTTTTATAGAGACCAACAAACCCTAGTTTCTAATGTAGTTCAAGAATCCCAAATTAACTAAACTTCTAGTACGGATGGATTGACAGGTTTAGCATGGCTCAGCACAGAAATTACTATGTAAAATTCAAGACAATTCCAACAAATCTCCACTGTAGCCTGAATTCCACCAAACCAAACTGAACAGCTCCTTGATCATCTTCCCCACCAAACCCCGAAGGGTATAAAATCAGTTATTTCTCAAATTGATAGAGTCCAAGCCACCTTTGAACTCAATCACCAAACCTGGCTTTGTCAACATATCTATTGACTCATCAGCACTAAATGCATCCACAACCATGTCTTCAAAGTTGTCTCTAACTGAATGGCTAACATCCAAATTGGATACAAAACCATGTTGTTGAACTTCCAGAACCTGAATGAAGTCTAAAACAGCATCATCACTTTTCAACGAAATAGGAATATCACACTCCAACTCCACCTCCAACTGAACACCTGAATCTCTTTCTTCAACCTGTTTGATTAGATGTAGCAAAGCAGAATCACCAAAAGAAACACTTCTATGTTGCTTTTCATGAGCAAAACTTTCACAAAACCCAAACTTCTCACCATAGAGAAAACTACCCCACTTGTTCAAATCTATCAAACTTCTTACACAAATGTGACCCATTTGCCTATGCCACGACTGTGTACAGAGTATACTTGAACATAGTGCAGAAGATAAAACTACTCCACCTTGAACGGTTTTCTCGAGAAGTTAAAACCATTTTTTGGTTGAACCTTGAACCTTGAACCTTCTAACTACCATCACAAAATCCTAAAAAGAATCCTCAATCCACAGCTTTAACCTGAAGCTCTGATACCAATTGTTGTATCAGAACAGCACAACGGAACAAATACTGATCGAATTTAAGTATGTGAAGCATGTGAAACAAAACTAGAAAATAATAAACAACAAACACCAGTCACACAAAATAATATTTAATGTGATTCGGCAAACTTGCTTACATCCATGGACGAAGACGATCAATAACTTTTATTAATACAAAGAATAAAGAAAAGTACAAAATGAACAACGATGAGTTTTAAAACTCAAAGGCAAAACCCAAAAGTAGAATTCCCCAACAACAAATACATTATTGCCTCTATAAGACCCACTAAAAATAAACTTTCAAAAACGGTTTTTCTTGGTTTTGGATCACACACAGCTGAAAAGCCATGTAGAATCAAGACACTTCCAACAGGATTGAAAGAGCCTGGCACATCAGCATTGAAAAAGTGATTTACACTTTTTGGGGATGCTTTTCACTTTTGTGACGCTGATGTGTTGGCCCGTGTCGGTCCTGTCTTAGGGTGACTTTAGTTAGTCCTACCAAATCCTCAGGGGATCAAGATTTATCAATATGATTCATTCTAGATTAGAATAGAGATTGATTCAGATTCTCACCTCGATCTTGCAAATCATATCCAACCCCTGCAGTTATGCAGTTAGGGGTGGCAACGAGTCAAGCTTTACCTAGCTCGCTCACACTTGCCACGTGAAGGCAAAACTCAAGCTCATAAAAGTAGGCATTTTTGTCAGTCAAAATGAAAAAAAAAAAAAAAAATTATGGCTAATTAACCTAATTTGTCATTTTGATTATTACTATTTACACACACGCACACGTGCGTACAAGCTGTGTTTAGTGAAGTTTGGCTCAGCTTGCTTAGAAAACAAAGTTCAAAGTTAGGCTTACGTTGGACTCAGTGAGCTTAAAATGAGACTCAGGCTCCGCTCATCCCTACCTGCAGTTGATGAGCCCCACCCAACCCAAAAAGATACCATCTTCCTCTAAGTGCTGCATCCATATAAGGAAGGTTGGGACCCACAATTCAAGTAATTCCTTAGGTTTGAGGCCCACTTGGTCAGTCAATCAGAGTCATTCATCACTAGATCTTCTTTCAGGGATGTTTCCTAGAAAATAACCAATAAGATAGAATATTGTGGATGTTATAATCGACTGATCATATTGACTTTTGACCATATTGAGATTCTTCGGATGGGATTTCTCGTAGCAGTTTGAATAATGGTTTGCTATACATTTATCAAATGGCTACCCCAACATTTGGTTTTTGATTCATGTTGCTTACCAACGTTTTGGATGAACTTGCAAAACACGGCAGGGGGAAATTCCATGCCTGACCCGTGAACCCACCCATTTTTTCAAGTTTGGGTTTGTTTGTCTTGACCTGATCAACAAATGGGTGAGATTAAATTCGTATTTCCCAACCCAATTCCCATTTGACCCAACCCAACCTGGACAAGAACCATAAAAAATGCACCCACCGGTTCTTTTTAGGTTCGGGTTTACATATAGGTTGTCTTTTGGTTAAGTATTTTCCAACCCGACCTGAACCTGCATGACTCATTGCCATCTCTATATATACGTCAGGTGTTGAAGAAAAGAGAGACTCCTCGTTAGAGGGAAGACCTTTTGTGGGACTTGTAATTTGTAAAAGGATCACCACCGAAGAGTACTATCTCTATTCAACCAATCCGAAGTAAAAGTGCACCTTCATTTTTTCTTCTATATTTGGCATGCGATGTTGTGATCTTGAGATTGTGATCCCCATAACAGATTATGGGATTGCAAGCTTGAAAACATGATGTTAGATTGCACTAGTCATTTGGTTACACGAGAAGGATTGATTGAAAAAAAGAGGGAGAAAATAGAAAAAAAGGCTGACCTTGTTTTATACGGTGAAACTTTTCTGTATGCAACTGCCTAGGTCAAAGGGTGGTCACATCAACATCAGTATTGATTTACATATGTCCCCAAAAAGTGAAAATCACATTTGGCGCTGATGTTTTCGTCCGCTTGACTACGGCGAACACTAGCGGAGGTTAAGGTCAGCATATAAGATCCTCACTTTGTTTTATATGTCAAAATTCTAAATAATCATAGCATTTTAACATGTGCGTTTTAGTTAGGGTCATTTCTCAAGACCATGATATGGGATTAGGTTGTGATCTCAAGGTTTTTCCATCAGATATTAGGTTGGGCCAAAGTACAATATCAATCTAGAGATTGCGTTGCTGACATGACACCTATCGTATTAAATCTGATTAAGATTGGAGATTAAAGGCTAAAGACAACCGTTTCTTGGAAAAGCAAGAAAGAAACAGCTACACTGTCATTGTCGAGCATAGAGACTAAAGAAATAGGGGTGTAAAACCATGGCAGCATGTGCAACTTAACTTTGATTATTTTTTAAATCCATGGGTCGACAAATCCTTCAGTTAAAAAATATGTATAATTGTATAAAAAGAAATAAAAATATGTTGCACCAAGTCTTTCGATAAATGTTTACTTGGAAGGTAATCAACCCAAATTTAAACCGGGTTTGAATTAAAATTAAACAAACCTAACTTTAAAAACAAAATTAACAAAACAGACGTGTTAAAAGAGAGTACATACGCTTGTGGACTAGAAATCAGAGAATGTCCAGTATAACGAGGCCATGATACATGAATGAAAATGCATTTAGTTAATACACTTGAGAAAAAATAAGAAAATTTTCATTAATATGATAAATTATCTATGTATATTTATCAAAACATCATTGTGATGTGCAGCCAACATTGCAAATTATAGAATGCTGGCAAAGGATTCGACCATGTAACTTCCCCTTAGAGGGATCATATCTTCTGTGCCGGCACTTTGCACCGAGATAAAGGGAACCGTATCCTCTGCACTGAGATTAGTGCAACCGGATCCTTCCATCGTGTCCTTATTTCTTTCCCATCTCTATCACTAGAATTTTATAACAAGCGGGGCCTAAGCAGCCAAGAAATCGTGGCCAACATGAATTGAACGTGCAGAGCAATTGTAGGTATATATGAAATAAAAAGAAGCAACTGTTCTGTCTAGGATTTGGTGTCCAAGGATCACGATGACATCTTGGGCGCGAGGAGACCCACGTGAAAAAAAATGGGTGGGAATTTGTATTTTCATCCAACTGTTGTATTTTCTTCCACGAATTGTCCCATGGTGCTCAAAACACCATCCTTGACGCCTAATCCTGGATAGAACATCTGTTCCCCATAGAGAAGACCCAGGGTCTAATCTCTAGAGGGGGTGGGTGGGGAAGCAGTGCAAAAGTTCTCACCTACTCAGGGTTTCTTGAGATCTTTGTTCAGACCGATGTCAGCCCGATCCCGTTTCAAGTAGTTAGGAGCAGTTAAAGGTCCATGTGACCAAGTACCCAAAAAAAAAAAAAATCAACCTCCTCTCATAATCTATATCATTTATTAATTGTGTTATAAATATTAGGTTAAATGAACCTGAGATAAACAAAATAATAATAGGGAAAGGTCAGGAATTACCACGATTATGATTTTGATTGAAGCTTATGTTTTAAATGTTTATATAGTGAGGCAAGTGGGGATCCTATTTATCAAAATTTCAGGAATTGCTTGAAGTATTGACTCTTTCATGTGATCAATCTAATCTAGGTTAGGATATATTAACTCTTGACTATCTGATTCGTGTCACCTATCTAACCATTTAACTGTTATTACCGTCTCTAATCCACATTGAATCGGCCTATCTACATCAGGAGTGATTGGTACGATTCGTCCTGGATAAGAATTAAGTAAGTCTGATTCAGATTCCAATCTCAATCTTGTAAATCATATCCCCCCCCTACCCTACCCAAAAACATACCATCTTCCTCCAATTGCTACATTGCATATAAGGTTGGGACCTACAATTCAATGAATATTTCCTAGGTAAAATTACTTGTAGCCTGTTTGGCAGCCACTTGTAATGTAATAGTTTCGTTTGAGTTTTTCAAGGCATTTGCAGCCATGAGATGATGGTTTCCGAATAAACTCATTCAAATTTATACTTATTTGTTAACTACAATTAGAAATGAAGTCCATCGTAGGTTTTTCTATAAAATGAAATGATTTGTGTTATCAAGCACAAAGGGCTGCAATCTGAATGAGTTAATCACAAACCATCCCATTGTGGGTACAAAAGCCTTGTAAAACTCAAATGAAATGATTTCATTACAGGTGGCTACCGAACACAGCTTTAATCAATCACAATCACTCATCACTAGATCTTTTTTATGGGACGTTCCCTAGAAAATAACCAATAAGATAGAATATTAAGATTCTCCGGGTGGGATTTCTCATAACAGCTTGAATCATGGTTTGCTATATATTTATCAAATGGCTACCCCAACATTTGGCTTGTGATTCATGTTGCTTACCAGCGTTTTTGGATGAATTTGCATAACACGCAGGGGGAAATTTAAAGCCTGACCCGTCAACCCATCCATAATTCAATTTTGGGTTTGTTTATCTTGACCCAATTAATATATAAACGGGGGAGATTAGATTCATATTTCCAAATTTAATTCCCACTTGATCCTACCAAATCTGAACAAGAGCCCATCCATTTTTCAAGTTTGGGTTTGTCTAAAGCATGTCTGCAAGTAATTTAGTGGCATTAGGTTTATTTTTTGGCCACTTAGGCACATTTGACGGCCACCCAACAAAAAGTGGTTCAAGGAACCCGTACTGCATTGTGTGAGATTGAGCATGTTGAATGTATTTTAAAATTAAGGAATAGCAAATGTGTTAAGGATTCGCGGATACCCTGTGTGGGCATTAGGGTCCGGCGAATAAACTCCCTTCCTCTCTCGGCTCCTTTCCACACCAAGCTTCACCTCGTTGAGTAGGCAGAAGGAAATGGAATGGGTATGCTGAAAAGATTTTTCTCTCTCTGTGACCAAAATAAAATAAAATATGAAGATTAATCCTACGTTAACCACGCCATATCATATGAGCTCATGATAATGCAATCCTATTATGCTGTCGAAGATTAAAGGTATGCAATATATATATATATATATATATATATATATATATATGTGCTGAGGTGGTTGAGGCATCATCCTCCCTTGTGGAGATCAAAGGATAAATCCTAAGTAAAAGTGCACTTTTTTTTTTATACGATTGAGTTGGATGCAAGATCATAAGAGATCCACTACCGGTATTTCGTATTTTTCTAAGTGAAAATCATCTTTATTGGTTATTTGGAAAAGCAAGAAATGATGTACATTATCAATGTCGTGGAGCACAAAGCCTTAAGAAGTAGGAAGTACAAGTTAACCTCAATCATATAAACCGAGGAAATTTTTTTTTTTTTATGAAAATGTGTCTGTAGTGTTTATACGGTGAATTATATGCTGACACGTGTTGTGTTAGGGTTACAAACGTCCAAAAAAGCGACCAAATTAAAAAACACATCATATGTCAATCAATGACATACCAACAGAGGCCTGTGTCAACACATACAATCATTTTGATAAACTGTTATTAATCCTACTTCGTCTGAGATCATAATTATGATCAATCTCATTATGCTTTGAGATATATATATATATATATGTTTATTTTTTGACCACTTGGGTCCATTTGATGTGTTGATATCCTCGGCGATGTGAATATTTACGCCGGGGCTGGAGCCACCATTCATGGGGTGCCATATGGCGTCAGGTACTGACAAAAGTGTATGGGCTGCCAGTACTTAACACCACATGGTGCCCCATGAATGGTAGCTCCAACCCTGGCGTAAATATTCATGTCGCAGAGAATATCATCCCCCATTTGATGGCCACCCAACATAGAACAGTACAAGAAACCCATACTGCCATAGGTGAGATTGAGTAGGTGGTTCCGCATGTTGAATGTATTTTAAAATTAGGGAATTGCAAATGAGTTATGGATTCGTGAATACCTTGTTTAGGCATTGGAGTCTGGCGAAAAACCCCTTCCTCTCCCAGCTCATTCCCACACTTCAATTCGCCTCGTCGCATAAGCAAAAGGCGAATGGAATGGGTATGTCAAAAAGGTTTGTTTTTTTTTTCCTCTCAAAAAAAGAAAGATACGATGATAAATCCTACGTTAAAATCCTGCTTTAGTCTAAGATCAAATAAGCTCATGATAATGAAATCCTATTATGATGATGAAGATTATATATATATATATGCTTAGGTGGTTGAGGAGTCTTGTGGAGATCAAAGGATAAATCCCGAGGGCGTATACTGTGTGTGAACCTATAGTGGGCAAAAAACCCCATCAATCACATGCCGCCGAGTAAAAAATCCAATCCGGGTCCGTCTGTGGTTTGGTTCATTTTAAACTAGACCAATTAAAGCCGGTTCAAAATCTCTTGCAAGGAAATTAAGCTGGAATTGAGACATTTCGACGCATCAATTGCATGCAAATTAACAACTAAACACGTCAAACTATGTGATTCTAGCGCAACAAACATCCTTTGGGTCAAAGATACATTCAATACAAGACCCGTCTGCGAGTTTCACTCCACCAACCTAATCTCCCGTGATTCGAGGGAAAAAGTCGAGATCTCAATCCTTCAAAGAAAGGGATCCTTCCTCATCAAACTCTATAAAGAAGGCACAATATTCTCCCTCTAAGGGAGAAAGCAGAACCAACTGAAAATAGAGGTAGCTCAATTAACCTTACCCAAAAAAAACGAACCTTGCTAGCTTGATCATCAGAGGTCATTTGATAGGTACCACACTAGTAAGAAACATTCTAGGAGAAGCACAAATAATATTCTTGTTAGCTCTAGTCAAACCAGATAAAGAAAATAAGGAGACCAACTTGGATTGATTGTGTGGTAGAATTTTACCATCCACAATTTGGCACCGTCTATGGGAACTTTTGAAGCTAAGAAGCAATTTGTGTCTAGTAGAGCCCTCCCATCATTGATTGATCCCTCGGCGGAGAATCACTCGGGCCAGGAGCCATTTTGATTTGGAAGAACATTCTAAAGAGATGCATGTTCCCCCACAAGTCACTGCGATTCTGGAACAAATTGAAACCCTTTAGAATATATTTCAAGAGAAAAGGGAAAAAATTCGACAATAACTGGAAAAACTCACCCTAGAGAACAACCTCTTAAAGGTGTGACTCGATGAAGAAGGTCACGATCAACATCAACGCACTTCTCATTCGCACACCAATAGCAACAATGGAACAAAGCAACACCATGAAAGGAAGGAGGCCTCTCTTCCACCCGAAAAGACCTTGAACCTAAAGAATGTTTCCAAAGAAGATGTCAAAACCAAGGTTAACAAACACTCAGAGGAACTCAACCTATGGTCTAAGACTTTTTAAAACTAGACTGCCCAACAGATAGCCCAAGATGTGGTTAAAATTTTGGACAAGTCTCATTTTGGCCCAAGCATCTTAGATTAGCCAATACCCAGGCGTTTCACCATGCCAAAGTTCATCGGCTATTATGGATCCACTAATCTTGTGGCACATCTGCATCACTACCAACAGGTAATGACTTTGAACAAGCAAATAACGACTCTGGAACAACACAATGACGGTCTGATGTGCAAAGTCTTTCCCTTTAACTTGTAGGGCATAGCCCTGGGATGGTTCCATAAGTTACCATCCTCAAGCATCAATAGTTATCATCAACTATGCATCACTTTTGTCATCAACTTCGTCCAAGGCTGACCCTAGAGGAAGGACGTTGACACCCTCTTCGACATGAATAAAGGAAGCAAGGAGCCGTTGAGAGCATACACGAAGATTTCAAACAAAGTTGCTCCATATTGAAGGTTGTGATGAGAAAACCACAACCATAGCATTCAAAAGAGGGCTCCTACATATAAGTAAGCTACATCAGTCTCTAACCAAAACTTCTATAGAGGACATATCTAGCCCTCCTAGCTAGGGTTAAGAAATATGAAAGCTAAAAGATGAAGCTCTACCTTAAAGGACAACAGTAATTGATGTGCCTCTAGATCTTTGGTCCATGCTCGGTCCTACCAAAGATCAATATAGAAACAGCCCCAACAAAAAGAGGAAAATAGAAGACAATCAGGTTTGAGAGTTCACACCTCTCAACACACCCATACAAGTCATCTTGTACCAGATAAAACATGTGCCATACTTAAAGTGGTCCGAACCCTTGAAGAGTGACCCAACCACTGGGGACCAATCCAGACTTTGTGTCTATCACAAAGCCAAAGGGCACAGGACAGACAAATGTCGAGTCCTTCGACTACAAAATCTCATAAATCTATACATCAAGTGATGGAAACTTACCAAACTTAATAGATGAAACAAATCACGTGATGGGGAACTAAGATTTCATCCAAAATAAATAATACCAATGAATAAAAGCACAAGAATCTAAAGTAGTAGCACACCATGCGTGAAAACTCACCAAAACTTAATCCCTTCCTTGTTTAAACTTCAAATCCTTCCAAAACTTCTTTTCCCTTTCCTCTACATTCTGTAAAATGATTAGGTTTAGCATAAATTTAATAAGGCAAGAAAATCTAGGAAGAAAAAAAGCTATCTAAACAGATTTTTAGAGTGGGGAGTGAAATTATCCAATTGGTGAAAAACTCTCACACTTAGCTCCCATCCTTCTCTAACTCTTTCTCTTTTTGTTCTAATGAGGCCGAATAACCTAATTGAAGTGTTTTTAGGATTATAATCTACCCAAGATGAGAACTCACATGTTTGGGGGACCAATGAGCAATTGTCACATAAAAAATCACTATTTTAAACAATTTCCAGGTCTTTTTTATTTTCTGGTTTTTGGATCCCCAAGTGATCGCCTGTTGAGGCAAGCGTTGACTTGAGAAACCTAAAAGCCCTCAGGTTTTTCAGCAAAAACCATTGTGGGAAAAATAATTATAACTTTCTCTAGAAAACTCAAAATTAGGTACTGTTTATCATGTTGGAAAGTAGAATCGATGAACTTTCTAATTATGTATGGCTCAATTTGAAATTGTCTCAAGATTGGTACAAGTTTGCTCGTGAAGTTACCCCAATTATGTACTTGAGAAAACTTTTGAACTTGGATAGTTTGTGGTTCAACCTGGGTTCTATACTTTTACCTTGGTCCAAAGGGTTCCTAAACCACTCCAAGGTCTGTATAAACATGTGAAATGATAATTTTACCCCTTACGTGCAACACGGGGTGTTACACTCTCTCCCTTTATAAAAATTCAGTCCCTGAATTTATGCATACCTTGGTTTGGAAACAAATGTGGATACTTTGACGTCATATCGTCCTCTCCTTCTCAAGTAGCTTCTTTAGTGGTGTGATTGTACCATAGAACCTTCACATATGGGATGGTCTGGTGCGTAATACATACTCTTTGCGATCGAGGATCATGATGGGTTGTTCTTCATATGATAAGTCATCTCGAATGTCCAAAGGGATGTACTCTAAAACATGGAAAGGATCTCGAATGTATCTCCTTAACATGGATGCATGGAACACATTGTGGACCTGAGACAACTCCAGCGATAGAGCCAAACCATAGGCCACCTCTCCCATCTTCATGAGAATTTTGAACCGCCCAATGAATCGTGGTTCAAGCTTCCCTTTCTTTCCAAACCTAGTGACTCCTTTAGATGGAGAAACCTTTAGGAACACGTGATCACTAACATCAAACTCAATCTCTCTCCTCTTTTTGGATGGAGAAACACTTCAACTCTCTTTTTTTACTATATTTTTAGTTAATATAGTAAAAAAATAAAAAGACCAAGATCTTATGCAGGAGGAAAAACACTTCAGCCTCTCGGGTGTCAAACACACTAGATATAAAGTGGATTTCCTGTTGCGAATAAGTGTGCGATGTCCCTCTTCTGCCAGACACTAGGTGACATGTGGTGGAAAAAAGTGAAGAAAAAAAAACACTCAATCTTGGGCACAAGACATGGTGGTTCACTTTCTTCCTCCAAGTGTCGCCTAACGCTAGGCGTAAGACAGTTGCTGCTCACTTTTTTGCAATAGGAAATCCACAGTGCACTAGACATGCTAGATTAGTTTCTTCCCGCATCTACTAGAAAATATTCAAAACACTTTTCATAATATAAGGTAAAGTGTTAGTGCATATATATTAATGTACCAAAAGATTTCATGTCTCGCCCTGAAACTCATACCAATAGGGTCATGAATTTCGATACGTGACATTAACACTTTTAATCATTTACATATAAACTTCTTGTAATCAAATGCAACAGAATGTTATGTCAATTTTAAACCATATATCACATTCCCATAAGTTTGACATGTATATAAAATCTATGTTGTGCCAGAACAGCACAACGAAACAAACAACGGATCAGATTCAAGAATGCAATGCACATGAAACAATATGAGAAAACAATAATTGACAAAAAACAATCATACAAGACAAAATTTAACGTGGTTCAATAAACCTGTTTACATCCACGGGAGAAGATGATTAAGAACTTTCACTAAGATGGAGAACAAAGAGATTACAAAACGCACAACAACAAGTTTCAAAACCAAAGGAAAAACCCTGTGAACTCTCCACACAAAATATGTTCTTGCTTCTATACAAAGTCTTGATGAAATTCAAACTACCACAAGTTTTCTTACAGCCATAATCTTCCGCAAACTCTCAAACCCATAAGACCATCCTTTTATAGGAGACTCATACACACAAGAAACCCTAAACAATTAAGTGGCTTAAGAGCCCCAGATAACCAAACTTCCTATAAAAAGATATTTCCTCATCTGATGGGTTACGCACGGCTCAAGGGTCATGTCATTCAATACACTTTCCAACAAATCTCCACCTTGGCTTAAATTCTACCAAACCAAACTAAATGAAGCTCCTTGATCATCTTCTCCACCAAACCCTAAAGGGTATGCAATCAGTTCTCTTTCAAATTGATAGAGTCCAAACTACCCTTAAACTCAATCATCAAACCTGGCTTTGTTGACATATCTACTGACTCCTCAGCACTGAATGCATCTGCAATCATGTCTTCAAATCCATCTCTAACTAGAGGGCTGACGTTCAAGTTGGGCACAGTTCCATGTTGCTGAAAATCCGAAACCTGAATGGGGCCTGAAACAACATCCTCAAGTCCCAACGAAATAGAAGTACCACACTCCAACTCCACCTCCAACTGAACACCCAAATCTCTGTCTTCAACCTACTTTCTTGGACGCAGCAAAGTAGAATCACCAAAAGTAACACTTACATGTTGCTTTCCATAAGCACACAGCTCATAAAACCCATATTTCTCACCATAGAGCAAACCACTCCACTTGCTCAGATATGTCAAACCTCTTACACAAATGTGACTCATTCCCTTATGCCACGACTATATATAGAGTATACTTGAACATGGTGAAAAAAAAAAACTACTCCACCTTGAACAGTGTTCCTGGGCAGCCAAAACCATTCTTTCTATTGAACCTCAAACCTTGTAGCCGCCATTGTAAAATCTCTAGAAGAATCCTCGATCTGCATCTTTAACTTGAAGCTATGATACCAATTGTTGTGCCAAAACAACATAGTGGAACAAACAGTGGATTGGATTCAAGAATGCAATGTGCGTGAAACAATACGGGAAAACAACAAACGGCAAAGAACAATCACACAAGACAAAATTTAATATGGTTCAACAAACCTGTCTACACCCATGGGCGAGACGATCAAGAACTTTCACTAAAACAGAGAACAAAGATATTACAAAATGCACAATGACAAGTTCCAAAACCAAAGGAAAAACCCTGTGAATTCTCCACACAAAATACGTTCTTGTTTCTCTACAAAGTCTTGATGAAACCCAAACTACCGCAAGTTTTCCCACAGCTACAATCTTCCACAAACTCCAAAACCCATAAGACCATCCTTTTATAGGAGACTCGTACACCTAAGAAACCCTAAACGATTAGGCGGCTTAAGATCCCCACATAACCAAACTTCCTATGAGAAGATGTTTCATTGGCTTATGGGTTACGCACGGCTTAAGGGTGATGTCAATTCAAGACACTTTCCAACAATCCACAAAACATAATTTTCCAAGGACATATAAACCTATATAAACATAAACCATAGTCTAACATTTCAATCCAAATAATCTATAGTTTTGACATAAACCAATAAATAATCCAACTGATAAAATTTATTACTTATTATATCACTTTCAAATAAACTAACTGAATTAAAATAAATATCATGTCTCTAAACTAAAATAAATAAACATTATTTAGTCTCTAATCCATCTTTAACTGAAACCATTACTCTGTGATTTCCTTATCATCTGTGGTGTCAAATTGGAGTAAATTTGACAAACTCAATAAGAAAACAGTAAACTATAGGAAACATTGGATTAAGACTTAACACGATTATAGAAAATGAAATAGATACTTTTCATATTTACTAATTCATATACAGAATAATGCAGTTCATAAATCAATCTTTTACAATACTAAGCATATTATATAAAATACAGTTTGATATATAGAACAGAAGAACAATACTTATCATATTCTTTTAACTTAATCAGAACAAAACAAGTCAAAAATAGATATCATATCATAGCCAAAACAGAAAATAACATATATCTGATATCAAAACAGTGCATATGATAGTTTACACCATTTATTCTTCAATGAGAGTGGCCAAAACAGTTCGCACCACATACCCGGTGAGAAGAGCTAGTAGTGACGATCTATAACAGTTTGCATCATATACCTGATGAGGTGAGTTTAACAGTTCGCACCATATACCCGGTAAAGTGGGTTCCATCAATAATTCCCCTTGATGAGAAGGGTGACTTTGTAATAGAACAAATCATTTTCTTGCAGTTTTAATTAAAACATTTAAATCATATAAACAACATTTATAGATTTTTTACATTAACTAAATCAATATAATTATAACAAAATATGCTTGATCCACCTAAGTAAACTTTACGAAACATATTTTCAAATGTTACAAAATCTATCTAAAACAGTACTTTATGAAAATCATGAACAATAGGATATAGAACCAATACTTTTCTTTGTAAAACGGGATTCAAGAACACTAAGGATTTATACAAAACAAATCTGAGATTAAAACATGTAGATTTATTTGTAAATCAGTAAATAAATACTTTAAAAAAATAAAAAGTTCAAAACAATTTATAGAATAACTATTTCACGTTTAAGAGCAAAACTCTCTTTCAAAACTCTTAATTTTCCCTTCAAAACATAATTCTACATATAACAGCGGTGTAAAACGGATTCAAAACAGAGATTATAGATTTTTAGGATCTTAAGGAATTCAAAATAAATCACAAAATACTTGCATTCTTATATATTCAATTCATCTTTTCAAAAACCATGTATTAAGAACTTTAGGCAAAACAAACCCAGTGAAAAATGATTCAAATATGGAACAAAATGATCAAAACATTTGCAAACGAGATTAACGAGGATCTAGGAACCTATGGAATCAAAACAAAACAATAGTTTACATGTGTTCTTACCTCTTCACGTGAAAAATCATTCCTAAGTCTTTCGTTCTTTAGAAAATCTCAAATCTCTTGCAAAACTTAGTTTTTCTCTTTGCTTTCTTCTCCTCTTGTTCTTTGATCTTTATCTAGAGTTTCAATGACAAACTATGTTGAAACTATTTAATTTATAGACCCCCAAGGAGTCTCACGTGTTTCAGAAACCCACACGGAGAAGGAAAGTCGTGAAAGTGATTTTCTATTTTGGTCTAGAACAGGCAGTCGATTGGGTGGGTGCCCAATCGATTAGGCTATAGGTCGGATCAATTAGGCTTCCCTGATTGGATTGATAGGGTGTCCTCCTGATCAATCAGGCTGAAGCCCTTTAAATTAAATTTTCTTCTTCTTTGACCGTTGTCTACTAAAACGTTTATAACTTTTTCATTCGAACTCTGTTTCATTCGCTATTTATTTTGTTTGAATCTAGTCTTCAATTCTTTTCCAGTGATATATAATTTTCTCATTAATCTTTCCTACATTTTTACTAATGTATCTCTAAAGTTGTGCTCATTAACAATTCAATACATGTGTGTTTAAATTGTTCTAAGTGTGTACAAAACATATATATCATGTATGTATATTACAAGTGCGACATGTATGCAAAATACATGTGACATGTGTGGGGTGTTACATTTCAGTGTCCCTAAATGTATGAGACACTCATTGAGTTGTAGGGTCTCTCCTTTTTTTAGGCCTATTTTTGGTAGAGTCATTTGAACTGTGGACACTTTGTTGAGGCTTGACCCTAAGACCTCTCCTGACAGGCTATGCTACAGCCACCCTTTTTGTCTTTTTTCTTTTTTGGTTAATTGTGTTGTCACCCAAGCTACACTCTACACTTTTTTGGGAGTACATGTGCATTACGGTTCGTCACGGGATGGTCATATGAGTAGGAGAGGATCAGCTTGGCTTCTGTGAGCACAGAATCTGTGCATAATGCATGTCGGGGGCTGACAACACTCATTTCAGCATTGAAAAGTGATTTGATACCTCTGAACATGAATTGTGCACAGATTTTGAGTGCACAGAATCCGGAGCGGGAGAGGATCCGTGCCCCCAAGCTATGGGCCTTTGTTTTTCAATATGAGCAAATCCTTCTATCATGTTATTTCTTATTTCTTTATCTCTCTATCACTAGTTTTTATAGAAAAAAGAATCTTATATTCCTAAATTTGTCTGTCCCCACATGTTTCCATACCACACGCTAACACCAGGTTATTTTTGATGCCTCTTTTAGGTACTTACTTTTTCATTTGAACACTTTTTAACGGTTTTAACCTTATACACCCCTTTTTTGGGTACCTACTTTTTCATTTGAAAACCGTGTGTGTAGGGACATAGGTGACAGACAAATTTTGTAGTAAAAGATCCTTTCCCATTTTTATAACAAGCGAGCAACTTACACTTAGAACACTAAGCAGTCAGGAACAACGCAAAAAATAGATATGAAATAAAATTGAGGTTTTGATTTGAAAAACTTCTAGATGATCTCACTTTCGTCTAGTCAACCTCCTCTTATCATCCACATCTTTTATTATTTTTGTGTCATTTCTTTTTGTTAATATATTGATTATGTTATTCATATTAGGTTAAGTGGGCCAGTGATATACCAAAATAATAATAAACTGGTGTGGAAAGATCATCGATAATTTTATTAATGACAATGATCTTCATAAGATATTGAATCTTGTTTTTTATAAGTTTTTATGATGAGGCAGCTGGGGGACATATATCGAAATTTCAGGAATTGCTTAAGGTGCGGACTGTTGACTTCTTTCAAGTAATATCCATGTTATCACGATCAAATGTTTGTGTTAGTCGTAATTTTAGGGGATGTGGGTTAGCAAATGATTGATGGGAACCGTTGGACAACGTGTATCATGGACTCAAAGAATGTCTGGTCTAAGATTCAAAGTTGATCCACACCGAAGCACCCGGGCAATGGGTGACACATGGGTAGAAAAAGTGAAAAAACACCCAAGAGTGGTTCAGTTTTTGTGGTGGTTCACTTTTTCGGTTCAAGTGTCATCCGGCACCCTGGTGCTTCAGTCTTGTTCCAGGAAAAAGTACTCCAAGAAATCCGCTTTGGTCTAGATTAGGATCGGCCAATTCAAATCAGGGTCGATTACAACTAATCATATTTCAAGGATGTTTTGTAGAAAACAACCAATAAGATAGAATCTTATGGATGTTGTAGTCAACTGATCATGTTGACTTTTGATCTATACTAGGATTCTCCATATGGGATTTCTCATAACAGTTTTTGAATCATGGGTTGTTATACATTTATCAAATGGCTACCCCAACATTTGGTTTGTGATTCATGTTGCTTACCAACGTCTTTCAATGAACTTGTATAACACGGCAAGATGAAATTCTAAGCCTGACCCGCCAACCCATCCATTTTTCCAAGTTTATGTTTGCTGATCTTGACCCGATAAAAAACCGGGTCCGATTCGAATTGTATTGCCAACCCAATTCCAACTTAACGAAATCCAACTTGGTCATGATTGTTATTAAGGAATGCACCTACCATTTCTTTTTAGATTTGGGTTTACATATAGGTTGTATTTGGATCTAGTATTTCCCAGCTCAATCCGAACAAGCATTACCCATTGCCATCTCTATACGGCAGATTTTGAAGAAAAGACTCTTCTTTAGAGGGGAGGACTGTTGTGTGACCTGTAAAAGGATCACCAGGAATAGGATATTCTCTAAGTACTATGACATTTTTCAGCCTTCTACGTGGAAATCATCTCTTTTTGGTTTCTTCGAAAAATAAGAAACAGCCTATATTGTGAAAGTCGAGCATAGAACCTAAAGAAGTCCGGGTATAGAGCCATGGCAGCAACTGTAAGTTAATTTTGATTATATAATTTTGTGTCGGATGTCTGGATTTGACAAACTATTATTAGTCCTATCTTGGTCTGGTATCATATGAGTTCATGATTTGGAAAAATCTCATTATGCTAAATTGATTAAAGATAAGTAATAATATTTTTCTAAAATCAAAACAGATTTCCTCTTGCGAACCTGGTGACCCTCTTGTGCTAGGTGTTGTGTAACATGTGACAAAAAAAGCGAAAAGATCATTTATTTGCCCCCAATGTTGGGCTTTTTCATTTTTTTTACCATGTGTCATAGATCGCATGGTGCAAAAGGGTCACCAGACGCTTTTTCGCAAGTGAAAATCCATGTGGATCTAAAAGCTAGTATGCAAGTAATTTTTTGGGATAAAGTAAATTAGATGCAATGAACCCAAATAAACAAGGATTTAACGTAAAAATAAATAAATAAATAAATAGATTTAGAAAAACAGTATAGAACTAAAATTTATCACTATTTTTGGCTTGAACACTAGATAAATCTACTAATATTTCAATAATAATAATGACTTGGACACAAGTGTAGATGAAAATTAGATATGCCTCTTCAAGAGAGATGTCAGTGGAGTGGCCTCCAGGGGAATCCTAAATTTTGGGTCAGTGAACCCTGCGGGCAACAATTCTGCAACCTTTACTCTCACTTATTGTGAAGTCATTAAACTTGAACAACAAACAAACGACTCCCAAGGGAAACCTAAATTTTGTTCTTAAATTTGTAACTTAATGGGTCCCATGGTCTTGGTTTTTTCAATTTCTATAGTGCAGTTTTGCTTCAACTAAACTTTTTGCATTCAAGTAGGATCTCCAAGGTCAAGTAAACTGGCCTAAATTTTGAAATTCTCAAACTGCACGATTCTATGTTAAGTATATATGCATTTATGTTTGTTATACATAACCTTAAACTTTTTTTTTTTCGAGGGTGGAGTAATGAGAGTTTATAGAGCTTTAAGGAGCTATTTTCTTTCTTAGTGAAATTTTTGGTTTTGATAACTGTGTAAAACTGTCTTGTTCCACTGATATAATAGAAGCACGAAATTAATTTATATAATAATCTTGAGCTTATTGAACAGCTAATCCTAAAATTTAATTGGGCTTGGATTATGTGAGAACCGTGAGAACCGTGGATTAGAACGAATCTCGTGAGAACCGTGAAAATGGCAACAGAGGGGCTGATGCATCAGTACCAAAAAGTGCACTTTTTAGAGGGCACTTATCACTTTTCGGCGCTGGTGTGTCCGTACCCTCATGCCATTTTCACAGTTCTCTCAAGATTCGTTCTCACCTAATTTTTAGTGGACTTAATTAATGATGGATGTATCTAAAGAAGACATAAAATAGAGGACAAAATGTCAAATCTAAGTTTTGGATATAAGATATTTCTTGATAAATTATGGGTGATTGAAAACTCAATTGAAAGTTCTTTGATTATAGAACCTGTTAAGTCTTGGGCATTAATTTCGGGTGGAGGAATTAGGAGCCATATCTCTTGTTACACTTTCACCATGTAACACTTGTACCACAAGGGGGTGGGGCCCATACACTATGTACATGGGGGGCCCAAACCCCTTGTGTCTTGTGGTACAAGTCTTACACAGTTTAAGTGTAACAGGGGATATGGTTCCAAGGAATGACATGGAAAGACCATATCCTCTGGTCCACCAATTCAGTGCACCACTGTGCTCCACTCACGATAATTTTAATTAAAGTTATTGATAGTAATTACAACAGGATTTGTATCCTCTGTTCTATGCTTATGGTGCTCTACAAATACAAAGGAGGTGGTTTCCTTACACTTTTTGCTAGGGGGAGGTTCAAAATGTTAATGGGCCCCACCTCCATTGTGTCTGCCGAGCACAATAAACGTGGAGTAGAGGATATGAATCCATTACAATAACCAATTATACTGTTGCTCGGTTTGGGAAGGAACAGTACATTGTGACACGTGGCCTAATACCGTGAGTGGAGCATGGTGGTGCACCGAATTGGTGGACTAGAAGATACGGTTCCTATTTAATGGGAGCCGTTCAAGCCTCATTCTTTGGATATTTTTATAATAATTAATTGGACCATAATCTTCTATCTATAGGGTGAAAATGTGGTGGGTTTGGATTGGTTGGCCAGTGAGTGTAAAGTAATTAACTAGCAGCTACGCAATTAGCACCCAAGCTAAACCCAACCTGTAAATTAATTGGATTCAAGATGCAATATTAACCAATTTGGGGTGAGTTGGGTTTGGATTGGTGGGTTGTTTAGTAAAATATCGAGTTGGGGCTGCCTCCACTGTTGAGGGTAAGGTAAGTGCCTGACTCGTTTATTACTCATGTTGAAATTACCAACCCAAGCCCTTTTTGGTCAGGTCCGGCTGGATCGACGGGTCAAGTTAGGAATTGCAACCCAAACTATGACTCTCTCTGAAACCCAACTGATTTAATGTATAAAGTTGCATGTTACAAGGAGCTAATAGAAATAAATAATAATTATAAATAAAGTTTCTAGCCAATAGAAATAAATAAATAGTAGTAAATAAATCTTCTAGCTAACATAGATGCTGGGATGGGAACTCCTTTATATTGCACTCATGATCCTATGTGGTGGAAGCCTTTAACTATATGCATTTTAGACACATTGATTTTGATTGGGGCAAGTGTTTTGATATTTTTGTTCATATCATGTCAGTCCGTTCATTTAGCTTCTAAGTCTTTGAGCTTACAACAAATTTTCCCTTCTAGCTCACAAGAGCTTACAAAAGTTATTCTCCTCATAACACATTGGAGGTAATGGAAATAACAAATAGCACATGTAAAAGTAGCTATTCCATATAAGCTTTGAACTTCTATAAAAGACTTTTGTGTAGGCCCCCAACTATAGCCCATACCTTTTTCATGGAAAGTAAATAATATATAATTAATATATTAAATATTATTTATATCAGTAACATATGCATGTTACCATTGAGATTTGGTTTTGAATTTCATTCAAAACCTAATCAAATATTATAAACCCCCATAAGATTTAAAATCCAATCAAAATAAAATAATTAAAATTTTGAAAAATCACAAATAACAATCAAATAGAACACATAAAACTTATATAGCACACCCAAAATATAGATGACTAACAAATGTACATAACAGAGAACTAGAGTAAGGGATGTATAGGCATTAATGTCTATTCAGATGCTAGGCCAACCTTCAAAAAATACCTCACGATCTTCGGAAGTCTAATGGATCTCAGGTCTATGAACTAGACTCCATTACTGTGAATTAATTAAGTATATTATCTATATTGTTTTACCTATAATCATTGCAGTTCTATTGGTTTGACGCTATATAGATATGCACAATACAAGTTATCTAAAAAATTGACCCAAGTTCTTATAGGAAATAACTTCATCCCCACACTTACATAGGTGGATCTATCAAGTTGACATTAGGATATGATTAAACTCATTTTAGTTTATAACAAAGAAATATACTTAGAAGTCCTAACCAAATTGCTTTTTACAACAATTTTCCTTTTTGGAGGATGGGCATAGCAAAGAGAGAACATGGACTACAAAAGGATTTCTCATGTTTATTTACCCAAAAAAAAAAAATGAAGGGTTTTACATATTTGCCACATCGTCCTTTTTTCGTTGGATATGTCCCTAACCTAGGAAAATAAAGTAATACACAGTAAGGTGCCATCTAAAGAGTCGTTTATTTGAGGGCAGTCTCAACGGGCTATGTCATTCTTGAAGTGTCTAAATGATGGAGGAAAGGTTGTCAATTGCAAAAAGATCTAGATGATTATTCTGCAAAGTCTTTTTTTTTTTTTTTTTATCATTTTGTAATTAACAATAACTACAAGCCTCCACATAGAGATGATGATGGGTTGGGTTGGGTTGGGTTTGAGTGAAGTCAGATGGTTCGAAAGTGTCCAAACCCAGTCTGACCCAAAATTTAACTGGCACAATATTTTCCTTGACCAGGTCTTTTGATAAAAGGAAAAAAGAGAAAAGAAAATAAAAACTTGTTATACCACATCTTTTGATCTAGGTTGGGTTGGAAAGGGATCAACCCTAATCCAACACAAATTCAAACTGGGTTGGAAGTCAAGTAATCAGCTGTAGCAAATTTTGTTGTACTTTTTTGTAGCATGAACAAAAAGACTAAATAACCCATGTTAAAAGACAAAATACTCCTGTTTTTTGTTTGTGCTACAAAAAGCTACCCCTGATCATTCCTTGGGTTGAAAATAAACAAACCTATTAAAAAAAGGGAGAATGAGAGAAGAAGAATAATGTTTGATTGGATTGCCATCTCTAACTCAATGTAGGCTTTGCTGCTGTTTCTTACCCTATCAATGAAGGGAAAGGATGTTCTGTCAAGGACACCAGAGGATGTCAAACGGAATAAAACGGGTGGGTGATGCAAATTTGGAATATGGAATATGCGTTTTATTCTATATGAATCCCCTGGTGTCCTGGAAACTATCCTAGACACCAAATCTTGGATAGAACATCCTTTCCTATCAATAAAATCAAAAGTATTAAGATATATATTAGAAAAGAACAAATGAACTTATGTGGGGACTGGAAAAAAGAGAATGTCCACTATGATGAGTACATGATACATGAAAAAGGAGCATTTTAGTTCATACATTTGAAAAAGAAAGAGAAAGATCGTTTGCAAAGGAAAACACTGCAGCATCTGAGGGGTGTTTTTAGGTGGGGTTTCTCTTCTTTTTCCTTTTTTTATGACATTTCCCTGCATCTGTTGGAGAATATTGGAAACCCATTTCATAAATTTAAGATAAATCACCAGTGTACATTTATCAAAACATTCTTCACTCATTGAGCTGTAGGGTCACACTTTTTTACTTATTTTTGGTAGGGTCATTTGGGCCCAAACACAGCATGATAAAATCTAAGAAAAATACCGACAAAAATCGCTACGGCAGGGATTCGACCTCCTGACCTCTCTTGGCAGGTCATGTCACAGTCACCCAATTATTATTATTATTATTATATTATTTTCTTTGACGTAATTGCACAGTCACACAAGCTAAGCCTCTCTTTTTCATGATGAGCAGATCCTTCTATCCTGTTATTTCTTATTTCTTTATCTATCTCAATCACTAGATTTTTATAGCAAGCACCTTATACTTGGACACCAAGCAGCCAAGAAATTGTGGCCAACATACATTGAAAACCGTAGCAACACGCGTGTGCAACACAACAGTCGATATGAAATAAAATTAGGGTTTAGCTTTGGCAAACTTCTAGATGATCTCTCTTCGGTATAATTATTCTCCTCTCATAATCCACATCTTTTAGTAGTTGTGTTATTATTATATATATTTTTTGTTAATATATTACTTGTGCTATTGATTAAGTGGGCGTGAGATATACCAAAATAATAATATATTACTTGTTCCATCCTGGATTGGAATTGACTGATCCGGATTCTGATCTTGATCTTGCAAATCATATCCAAACCCTACAGTGGATGAGCCCCACCCCACATAAAAACCCTAAAGGATTAAATACGAACACCTTAGGTCAGTCAAGGTCAATATGGCACACACCTTAGGTCAGTCAAGGTCAATATGGCACAAGGGGCTGATACATCAGTGCCAAAAAATGAAAAGCATCCCTCAAGAAGTGTAAATCACTTTTTGCAGCACCGATTTGTCTGTACCTAATACCATACTGACCTAGGTTGCACAGGGGCGGTCGTACTAAATCCCAACCGCATAAAATCAGACCATCTTCCTCCAAGCAGGCCGGATCATCTCCAGCCTAAAACCGTCCAGCGCCTATCAAGCGTGGATCTCGGGTTGATACAGGGCAAAAAAATATCCTTGACCAATGGTTATTTCTCACCTAATTTCTTAGGTCTGAGACCCACTGGGTCAGTCAATCGCAATCATCCATCACTACATCTTTCAAAGATGTTTCCTAGAAAATAACCAATAAGATAGAATATTATGGATGTTGTGGTCAACTGATCATGTTGACTTTTAATCCATATTGGGTATCTCTGGATGAATTTCACATGACTGTTTGGATCATGGTTTCTTACGCATTTATCAAATGGCTACCCCAGCATTTGGTTTGTGATTCAAGTTGCTTATCAATGGTTTTGGATGAACTTGCACAACATGTCAGGGGGAAATTTTAAGCCTGACCCGCCAACCCACCCATTTTTCTAAGCTTGGGTTTGCTTATCGTGACCTGATCAATAAACGGGTCAGATTCAGTTCTTATTTCCCAACCCAATTTCCAACTTGACCCAACTCAACCTGGACATTGTCCATGTTACTAAAGAACCATTAAAATGCACCCACCATTTCGTTTTAGGTTTGGGTTTATATATTGGTTGTCTTCGGATTAAGTATTTTCCGGCCCAACCAGAACTAGTATGACCCATTGCCACCTCTATGCAGCTGTTGTTGAAGAAAAGAGAGACTCTTCTGTAGAGGGGAGACTTGTTGTATGTCCTGTAAAAGGATCACCAAGAAGAGGACATATTCATCCAAATATGAAGTCAAAATGCACAGTTTTTTTCTGATGCTAGTTGGACTGGAAGCAAAGATGATAAGAGATCCACTTTGGGATATTGCATCTTTTTAGGTGAAAATCATCTTTCTTGGTTTCTTGGAAAATCAAGAAACAGCCTACATTGTCAAAGTCGATCACAGAGCCTAAAGAAGTAGGGGCATAAAGTCATAGCACCAACTGCAAGTTAACTTCGATTATCTAATATTATGATGGATGTATAGTTTTTTTTTTTTTTTTGGGATAAGGATGGATGTACAG
>JAOXJP010147108.1:0-13202 GCA_025762735.1 Platanus orientalis | reverse complement strand
ACATAAATCACCCCCTCTAAAAGTAAGCTTTCCTGTACTTTTCTTTTAGGGTTTTCTTCCCCAACCTATTCCCCTTTTTATCCTTCAAACTCCTCGTTCATTGCTTTCTGTTTTGCTTAGATTTTGCTCTATAAACTACATTCTGCTTTCGGTTCTTTACTAAAAGTGTTACTGCAAACTGATATTTCATGTGTTTTATATACTTTGATTCCTCATAATAACATGAAATTTTGCATGGAGATCACTTTTAGATATATCTAACCACCAGTAAAATTTCATTAGTTTTGGACACGTTTGCAGGGGTATTTTAATAATTTTACCAATCTGCCCAGATTTTCCAGAAACCTAAAATCAAAAACTTTTCTTCTAATTCGTCCTTTTTTTTTCTCCTCTATTTCTTCTGAATTGTTCTAGTTTGTTTCCCTACCTCTTTCCCTAATCTTCTTCAAAGTTTGAAGTTATTTGGGTGTATTAGCACTTGGTTCTACATAACCTACTTCTGTCCTTGCTTCTACAACACTTCAATTGGGCCCATATCAGCAGAATATAACAGCCACTAGGCTGCCTTACATCAATTGGTATTAGAGATTTACCTATCCTGCATCACTTCGATATAGTACTGTTAAACCAAATGGATTGCTTCCAACTATCATCTAATAATGATGGTATTTTGAAATTTTCCGAACTGTTAAGTAGTGATCAATCTTAAGCTAACTAGATTGATTCATCTGGATTTCCTGTCTTGAAACCATGGTTTTAAAACTTGGATCGGTGGATTGGATCATCCACATTCGATACCGATCCTGGATCAAACGATCCAGCTGTGAATCATTCGATCCATAAATGATCCCTGTTTACAATTCCAAGAAAATTCTTATAAAAGCCCAAATATTATTAGAATGGATTCTATGAAAAAAACAGAGAAAAAACAGTGATTGTAAACATGTGTCGAGTGCATCATAAATGTATGAACCATGAACACTGCTATGGGGCTTGTATAAGTTAAAATTGCTATTTATTCAAACACCAATAAAAATATAAGATTACATCTAATGCATGAAAACAAAACTATATATGTTTATACAATATCATATGAACAAATAAAAAGCATACCGAGCAAACTACAGATTGGCTGCAAATTGGGATTGGAACAAATGTTATTATTGTTACACCGACTACCAGGCCATGTTTTTTCCACTTGAAGAACTAATTGGATTGTTCCGAGTGGGATGAATAGGGTGTATCTTGCTTGCTTCCAAATGATGATTGGCTATTATATAAGTGTTTACCTAAGCCCTTGTGTTGGGACTTGGCACCAAACCGTACATTTGTTGCCTTGTGTAGCTCTTCCTAAGAACTTGAAACCTTTTCTGTCAATTGAAATTCAATTTCTTGATCTATATCTTCAATTTTTGTAAAACTATAAAAAAAAATTTGGTGAACTTGGCTCGCTTACTAAATTGAGAAACTAAGGCACAAGTCGAGTAAAGGAGAAGTTGCCTGACCCAAGAAAAGATTGGTTCTCAAACAAAGCAGAGTGAGGCGGACAACACCTTTCTTCCGGAAAATTATGGGCTGGTATCTTTCCAGGGAGTGTGGTTCGACTCCTCAATCAAAAAGGGGTTTGAAAGGTAAGCTACACAAGCAATATATTGGTTTTCTTCTTCAGCAACAGGCTCGATATGGTAGCATTGTCGTTTGTAATGATCAAGTCTGGGAAGTCGATTGGTTCACACAGTAGGAGACATCTTTGGTTATGCCACGAGGGATCTTTAGAATTACCACTGCTTAGCTTTCTGTTCACCTCTGACCATCAAATGAAATGTGCCTTCCTGCCCCATTTTTGAATGAAAATACAATAGATGAATAGTCATTCAATGAAAAATAATTTTAATATTTCATTTCTTATCGGAATAAGCATATAGATCCAATCACTAGGATGGGATCTTGGGTACCTTAGATCTACATAATAGTAGTATGACTTCATCTTTGAACGGTAAAAGTAAAGGAAGAAACAAATGGGGGGGGGGGGGGTTGCTCCTAATTGTAATATTCATATATAATTTTGATTACAGCTGGTTCATCAGAACAAAATAACTACTTTGATCCTAGTAAAAGGTGCTTTCGATGCAATGATCTCAAAGACATCGTCTTTGGGCATATGCCCACACTTTGTAATGCAGGAGCATTGGTTATTAGGGATATTTTAGTTTTCATAGGGGTATTTTGTCTTGTATTGAATGAAGGGCTTAGATCTTGTAGCAAAACATGCAAAAACTGCTTTGATATCAATGACTTTGCTGGGGGCATGGAACAAAACAATCCGGATGATCCTGATGATCCTACCTAAGACTTAATCACCAATGGATGATCCCAAGTTGGATCGGATGATTCTACTTTGGATTGTCCGAGTTTTAAAACCATGCTTGAAACCACACTTCAGTTGATTGCTCTGTTTTTATTTCATTTTTGGTGGCTCATAGTATTGGATTGGGGGAAATCCAGCATTCTTGTTAGGTAGCAGTAGATAAAGCATGCCAACAGCTAGATGGCCATGTGGCACACATGCCATTTTGGGTTCTACAATGCAGTCTTCTTTGGTAAAACTCAAGCTGATCTGATATAACCTTCTGATTTATAGATATATATATATTTTTTTTCCTTTTTCGATTCTGGGCCACATGCCATATCTTTTCAGATCTTCCAAGCAGTGAAATTGAATAAATTGTCAACATTTATATAACTAGATTTTTTTCCCTAGGTGTCCTCTGTGGGACCCATCGACCGCTGAATGTGAACACCTTGCATGTGCACTACATCGGGTTAGTGTTTAGTTGCTAGAGGTGAAAACAGCTTTTAAACCCAGGTCTGTGGTTCTAACACCATATTTTAACAACTTAACAAGCTGGCATCTTATGTAGTTATCCCATTGATCCACTGGGTTTTTCATTTACCTAACATGGATCTAGATTTCTCAGCAAATATGAACCAAATAGAAGGTAACAAATATGACCAGGTAGAAGGATCTAGATCTCTACTGTTTATATATATATATATTTATATATGACCAGATACAAGGTCGATTTTTTCCCCCTGAAGTGAAACTGAAATTTTCTCAAATTTAGGGTAACTGACTATTTAGGTATCCCTGGTCTCCTTTAAGAACAATTTTATTTTTCAGAAACTCTGCAGTCATAAGTTACGTTTTTTGGGTGCTCACTTTTATTGACATGGCTAGATGTTAAAAGAATATAATCCACATGGTTTTGGGTTTGATTATTGTTACTGGAGTTGAGAAGTTCCTTTTTGGTTTATCTATTCCCTGGATCTGATTGTTAGTTAATAATTTTTATATTCATTTTGTTTTACTTATTGGAAAATAAACCCCTGTTCTTTTTGCAGTCCCTCCCACTGGCTTTGGCATTTGTGTTGACTGGGCTTTTCTTTGCAGCCATGTCATTGAGGCAAGGTTAGTTGGTTTCTCTGGTTTTAAAGAATAGGTATAGTTACAGGACGTACAGATACTAGAACTTTGTCTGGTTTGTGCCCTGTTTCACATTGGAGGGTTTGGAAGAACCCTTTCTCATAAGGTCTCACCTTGGTGATCTCTTGGGCCAGAAAGTTGACTTGCGTGGATGACCCTAATGATTCAGATGGTTGCATTCATTTCATCAATTAAAACGAATTTTGGCCACTTCTTAAGAGAAGCCCATACATCAATGGTTGGGGTATTCTGATTGGGTCAATTTTTGTCGTGTCTCTGGTAGAACCCATTAACAAGTGAACCAAGGCACCTCTATGTACAGATTATATAAATCCCACATGGATGTACAGTTGTTTTGCATTGAAATGTAGAAAGATGTCTACAGTATATTAGTAAATAATAGCTTACCATGAAAAACAAATAGATTAATAATGTATATTAGTAAATAATAGGTTTCCATGTAGGAAAAGGTTTTCTAGATGACACATCTACCTTTTAGTACATACCTCTACCCCCCTCCCCAACCATGTGTACAGAATCAATGTCCACGTTATACCTATCCTGTCCCCTAATGGGTTATTCCCCCCTGAATTACAGCTGTTGAGATTTTCTTTATTTCTTTGCAAATAGAAGGTATACAAAAGTAGGCGTTCTTTGCAAATAGAAGTTTATACAAAAGTAGGCCTATTTTGCCACATGTCAAAGGGCTACTTGGTTGAAACTTACTTCACAAGGAGAGGGTGACACGGCAAACAATGTGGGACCCTTAGCCATGACCTCAGCTGTCATGTGTAAGAGACTGCCTTGCAAAACTTGTTGAGACATCCTGTCCAGAGAACCCATCCCGAACTAATAATGTACTATATACTTAAAAGCACTAAGACAAGAAAATGAAGGTACATCGCAGCTGTGGCCACCTGTGTTCCATTTGACATGTGAGTTTCACATGAACGACATCATACAACTTGAAATGCCCTTGTTTCACAGCATCAGCCATGCAGTCGAATTGGTTCCACTTGTTTTTTCTGATCAATTATTCCTAGAGATCATTTTTTGCTTCGCTAGTACTTGCTTAAAAAACGGTCCTGGCAAGGCCAACATGCTGATATCAATGGTAAAAATGAAAGACTTTAAATAATTTTTTTCAGAGCCATTAACATAATTACTGGTTGTATCTTTTAGAATTTTCCTTCTGTATGCGTCACATGTATAAAAACCTCATGGTATTTGATCGTCATTCAGGCTATTGAACTTGGGTGCCACTCCTTGGGTAAGCTACATCCCAAAAATGTGCTGTTCCAAAAAGGAAAGATACGGTCATCTGACTGTCTTGTTATTTGGGTTGTGAAGATTTCATCGCCTACAAATTATTTTGCTTGGATAAATCTAGCAATTCACTAAACTGCATTATGCAATTAAATATTTAGACTGCACCTCCAACTTAGCTTGTGGATGGGAATGGGATTAGCGATTATCATTGCAGTGTCTTTGTGTTGGTTATATGATTCAACAATGGTTTTGGGTCATTATGGGCGGGTTAGTCCTGTTACTGAAAAGCTGATGCCACTATTGTTCTTACTCATGTTCGTCTTTTCTGCAGTGCGATCTGATATTCGCCATTTACTCTTATCTGTTGTCTGGGCAAGCCTGAGTTTGTGTATAGCATCATTTGTAAGAGCCAATGGTCGGATCTTTTGCAATCGGCCTCGTTTGAACAAACCACGACGTTGATGATGGACTAGGGAACTCTGATTGGTTTTGGATATGCACTGCTTCCGTGTGCGGTTTGTAGCTTATTTTTTTATATATTCTTTAATGTTACTTTTGTAGAACAATCAGTTGATTGTGTTGATAGTTATTTCTGAAGGTCTACCAATTTATAGAGTCCATTGTTTTGGGATTGCCGACCCCATTGTATTGAAATAAAGAAACTTGTTACTTGTGCCTCATTCATGACTGCAGATTTTATGATTATACAAATAGTATTCGCTCCCTTTTTAAAAGATATTTTTATGAGCAAAGCAGTTTTGACCACGAATAAATTGTAAGCAATTTTGTTTAATAAACGTGTACAGGTTTGATGCCAAGTGTTCTGGATTTGAACACTTGAGTGTTTAAAAGAAGGAGAATGATTCTGTGTTGACACAGACATCTATAGGCATGCCATTGATTGACACATGATTTGTTTTTGAATTTGGTGTCTTTTTTTTCACACCTGAACACTTTTTTGAACCCCAAACACAATATGTGTGAGCTTATAATTCACCATAAACACTATACTTTTTCATCACTGAACATTTTCTTCCTCAAAGGAAAGAAATGGTTTGAAAAATGTGGAAGACCCTACCAAAGTTGGGTTCCTTACGGCTAACTCTTGTAGGAAGGCTCTAATAAGAAGGTTATTTATTTATTTTGTTTATTTATTTATTTTTTTGGTAATTAATAGGAAGGTTATTTGGTAGATAGGATTAATGGCGAACATTGTTTTTAGTGGATGAAGGTTTTGTGGATAAGGATGTCTAGGATTATCAGAGATGAAGAAAGGTGGGATAGCCAGATCCCAATAGGAGTCTTAAGTTGGAGATTGTCGATTATTCAATCATCATTTCTAGAAGAAAAAATTGGAAGGAAAAACAAAGAGATTATATGGAAGAGGGGGTGTTACCTTTGTAGAGGATGAGGTAAAAAACCTTTAACCTCCTTGGTCCTTCTGAAGTTATTGTTGGTGATCGATGTTGGCGTAGGTGTATCTATTGATTCAGTAAAGGGATAGAGAAAGGAATTCTGAAATTAAGTCTTGAGTTCTAATATTCATCATTGAGTAGATCTCGAGTTCTCTAGAGTTTTAGTTTTCTCCTGAAATTACTATAATTTGAAATGTTATCCCAAATGAAATAGGAAGGGGATATTTATAAACAATTTTAGACCTTGTGACAATCTACAAAGGAGTAGATGAAAGCTCCATGTGACCTCATGTGCCTTATGAGTCTCAACCAGAAGATGTGTGATTTCAAGGGCCAGTATTGAGGGAGTTCTGCATGTGACATGATTGCTAGCTTGAGATCTAACACAGCATAGAAACCCATTATACAGCGTTCGGGTTTGACAGTAGTGGTGGGAGGTATTAGGAGAGCAACATACATCCAAATCAGATAGTTGTGTAGAATAGGAAGCGGTTTGGCACACCTGTTGTTTCTGCATCAATCAAAGATACAGATGTGCGTCTGAATTGGACAGGAGTGTGAATCATTTATGGTGTTATTTACTAAATAATAAATGCATAGCAATCTTGTAAAGGCAACATAGGATAATTGAAGAGGTATTTGCAGTCGAAAATGGGAGGTACGGAAGTCCCCATGGTGCATGGTGGAGTAAAGCATGTAGTTAAAGTACATGAAGTAGACAATGACAAATGGCACGGGAGCCCAGTGAATTTGCCATTTTAGTGCAAAAGACGCAGAACGCCGAGCTGGGTATGGTAGCCTTGTGATGGTGTAGCGAAGCATCTAAAGTGGTAGTAAGAAAAAAAACGCTACTTCGTAGCTATTGGCAGGAAGCTTGGAGTGGTACCCAAAATAAGGGAAAGGATCTGTTACACCCAAATTTGTTTGTTCCCATGGTGCCACTTTTAAATAGGGATGAAATGTTCATTTGAACCTTTTTATTTAATGGTTTTAACTCTATAAAAGCCCAATTTTATGGTTACATTTTATCATTGGAAAAGTGTTTTTACAGTTTTAACCCTGTACACCTCATCTATTGTGTGTGGAGACCCATGGAGACAGACAAATTGGATGTATCAGATCCTTTCCCCCAAAATAATTAGAAATGCAAGTATCCTGCGCGATAGACAAAAGAATAGGCTGCGTTTGGTAACACTCCAAATGAGTGATTTTGGATTCTCATATGGAAAGTATCTAGAATCGCTCCATGGATTCCACTTAAAAAAATCTACTTAGGGTTCAACGGATTCCACTCAAAAAACCTATTTTGGAATTACATTTTGGGAGCTAAAAAATGTCGGTTATCTGATCCTTTAGTCTTTTTTTTTTTTCTAAACCAAAAGCTTTCTCATCCTGGAATTGGCTGAAGAGGAGAACCTATTCTTGGCAAAATTCAGAATCAGGATTCTAGAGCTGAATCAATAAGAGTGTTATCAAACTGCAATTTTCTTTCCCAAGGCATGAATAAGTTTAAGCCTTGGCAAGGACTATGTATTCATCTGACCCTTTTGGTATGTTTATGGTTCGATCTTGTGCTTTTTCTGGCGAGTGGGAACTGAATGTGTGTTATTCTCAATAAAATCGGCCGAGTACAGATGTGGGTTGCTGGTTGTTTTCAACTATGTTGCCTTAGCCGCAGACAGAACAGGATTTTGGTTGTGAAAAGGCCCTTCAAAATAATTGGTAGTCATGAAAGGACTAGAAATTTAATTTCAAGTATTTGATGATCAATGATTACAATCAATACCATTATCTGTTACAAATCCAGCCAAGGTCTCATAGGAAACTATATGACCCTTATGTGTCATTATTTTTCTTTATTTCTTCACTCATCCTCTAATCGAAATTAAAATAGATAATAAAAACAAATAGAGTAGAAGAAATTAAATAAGTAAAAGAAAACGCAACGAAGTATAAAGATGTGTTTTTATTCCCTCCCAAGGCTAAAGAGTTCTTCTACAAAGAGGCTTGGGTTGCATATGGAGGCCAGTAGAGGTGAAACTCGATCTTGTACGTAACAGTGAGGCCCTTGAGATCCAGTGGCGACGACGTCACATATCCTTGAACGAACAAGAAATCGCCTGTACCCCCAACCACCGGGTGATCCGAAGGCTTGATATTATGTGTACCCCCAACGATAGACACTGAACCCTTGTAGTGTTTCAAATTGAGAGTGATCTTGGCAGTGGATATGCTTCGAAGCCCATCAAGACCTGAGGTAACGGAAGTCCCCTCGGCAATCCCTACAACTTTGGAAGATCGGTTGGCCGTAATTGTCATGGGATCCTCGAAGACGAAAATGGTTCCAAAAGAGGTTGTGGTTTGAGACACACCTGGACCAGCTACTCCGTTCACGACGATGTATCCTGTCTTGTTAATTGTCTCGTGTTGAAAGAGAGAGAAGTGTAGGGCTTTCAGTCCATGGTGGTGGTGGTGATGGGCGGCGGTGGACTTGTATGGGAGGAGTAAGAGAGGGAGAAGGAAGAGAAAGGAGTGTAAAGTGTTAGCCATGGGAGTGGTTGTTAACTTTGAAATGGTGGGGAAGAAATTTATATAAAAAAAAAATTGCTATGGGCTGTGTGTGTGTAGAATCTGTAGATGCGCTTGACTTGTGTGTGGATGCTACGGTGAACGCGCAGGCTTGGATGCATTGAAAAGCAGCAAAGTCAGTAGTCAATGTAGAGGGTTTCCGTATTCGCAGGTTATGGTGGTGGCAGAAGATCTTCTTGGGTGAGATCAATAAGGACCCTTCGTGGGTGTGTGGGATGTAAGTAAGAGTCGTTTTCTTAACTTTAGTTGTTGACCGTTTAATAAAAAGAAACGTGAATTGGAGGGTGACCCGTTTTCCAAAGCGCGTCGGCGACACTCAATTAGTCGTGGACGAACGGGCACATTTTCAGTACACATAGAACGTATTCACTTTTGTCACTCTTTCACGAAAGAAAGGGAATAATATCGGGTGGTTGGGCTGAGCAATAAGTCTGGCTGGTCAAATCCCATCTTTGAAGGTCCCGTGTTTTGGGTAACATTTGAAGATCCAGTTTCTGTGCTGGCATCAATGTTTTGTTTTTTTGGGTAAAGGGGGGTGGTGGCACCAATGAGTTGGGTTCCCACCAAACCTCAAATTTTTAGTGTCTTATCGGATTGTCATAGAGTTGAGCTAGTTTGGTTCAACATTGAACTTGGTTCATTATAAGTTGAGTTTGAGTTTTGATTTAAGTTTGCTCCTGACGTGAACTTTTTGAACCAAGTTTTACTAAGCTTAGCTTGTTAAAAGTTTGGTATGGTTTAGAATTTTAGAATATATATATATATATTATGACAATAACAATGTTTAAACTTCAAACATGGCAAATTGAGCTAATGAACCATTAAGGTGTTAGTACATTTAAAAAAAAAAAAACAAGCTGAATCAAGACCAAGTTCAACACTTCAAAAATCATCATGAGCCTAAGTTTTGCATTTATGTGACGAGTTTTTTGGGCTCAACTCAGCTTGTTGACATCCCTAATATTGTCTAATGCTCTGATCTGGCCCAGATGAACATTTGGATCAAAACCAAACTGGGGTAAGATAAAAAAATTCATGCAACCAAACATGGACGAAAACTAATCATAACGTTCGAAACAATTTAATTTTGTCCACTAAAAATTAAGTGAGAACGAATCTTGTGAGAATTGTGAAAATGGCATCAGGGTACGGACACATCAGTGCCGAAAA
This sequence comes from Platanus orientalis, assembly GCA_025762735.1. Lineage (NCBI taxonomy): Eukaryota > Viridiplantae > Streptophyta > Magnoliopsida > Proteales > Platanaceae > Platanus > Platanus orientalis. The sequence continues at coordinate 3,275 of JAOXJP010147108.1, read as the reverse complement.
GTGATAAATACCCCCCCAAAAGTGCAAATCACCTTTTGGTACTGATGCGTCAGCCTCTCTAGTGCCATTTTCACGGTTCTCACGAGATTCGTTTCACATAATCCAAGCCCAATTTTGTCAACAAAGAAGTTTTGTCATATAAAGAGGTCTTGGTGTTTGTGGCACAATCTTCTAGAGTAGTAGTCCACTCGGGGGTGGAATCAATTCACTTTTTGGAGGTTTTTGATTTCCCCTCCAGTGGTCACATCAGGAGTGTGGTGCACTTGATATGGCACCATTTTATTAGTTTCCGGTGTTTGCGGCACTATCTTCTAGAGAATAGGTTTTGGGGTTGAATCTGATCGGTAGTATTTGTCAGCAGTCGTGCATTGACGCTTCTTAGGCTACCCTAAAAAACAAAAGGATATTATTCTCCGAAGCGGATTTCCTGTCGGTAAGTAACTGTAGTTTTTTTTGGAGCGTGTAGGCCCAAGTTAACACGTCGCTCAACTCAAGTTAAACCCCAGCTTTGATTTTCTGGGATTAACCATTATGAACCTCAAGTTATGTAAAAAAAAAAACATTTCGGAGAAAGAGGACAAACCCACTCGCCTTCTTGCCTTCCCGCTTTCTGGGCTTTTCTCCCCCGAAAATCTCTCGATATTGTAAGGTTATTCTTCTGCAAGGAAACATGGATACCTCTAAAACCTGCCGTGTCTGTGTCCATATGTATCGGACACTGACACTCCACAGGGATACCTCCGTTTGCGTATCTAAGTTGTGTTAGGAGAGAGAAAAAAGGGTATGTTTTGTTAAACACGTTTCAGATTCAGTGAAACACAGAAAATAAGGATATTAAGATAAATCCCATAAAATTCAATAAAAATAGCAAAAAATGGCTCAATCGTGAGAGAACATAACCCAACAATTCTTGCCACTAAGCCTTTAAATTAGTTTTAGATACGTTTTTAGATTTTTTTAAAACTTTTTTATGCTTGTTTTAATTTTTAAACATAAAATTAACATAAAATCTAGTTAAAAATATTAATTAATTAATAAACCCTATCGTATCCTTTTTTTTTTTTAAATTGACGTATCCCCATATCCGTATCGTATTGTACCCGTGTCCCGTATCAGTATCCGTACTTCCTAGTTCTTTTGTTTATTGATTGAGAAGGTTTACGATGGTCTTTTACTCATGTGGGTATGAACAGAGAACCCAGATGAACTAGTAGCAGCTCAGTGACAATGAGTCCCACCTGGCTTTGCTGCATTTGTAGGTGGCGGGTGTGATGGTAGTGGTGAGGACGCTGATGTGCCTCCTGGTTTTGACTGATGAGCTATCAAGCGATGCACCTTGCCGGTGCTGTTGCACTACCATCATACTAGAAGATAAAACCAAGAATTCAACCACGGGTGCTATGAGAATACTATCATGTGCTAACAAGGGCGGCTTATATCCATCATAATGGGAGTTCATGATCCGGAGGAGATCACAACTAAACCACTTCTTTGATGATACGAAGCTCCAATGTCACCAACATCCCTTTCTGCTTTGGAGTCTTGACCGATACATGAATTTGCCCTCTCTTTATGGGTTCGTGGCGATGAAATTTATGAGAGATTGTGAAACTACTGAATTCAAAAATGTTGTTTTGACTATAGATTTTCAATTTTTTTTCCCCATTATGTCTAGATGGAAGTTTATCTGCAATTAATCTCTCTTAAAACCCAAAAACTTATAGAAACAACATTTTACTTTCTAGCATTGTAAATTTTGAAACCAGGTCTAGTAGTTGACTTGTTATGGCAATCCAAGCCAGTGACCTTCGGAACAATCACATGCACAGAAAAATTAAACGCCACTTTCCAAGCCAAATGTTATCATACAAATGTTTCAGAAATCATAAAAGGCAACAATCTGTTTGCATTTTTCTCGTCGAATATTAATTGCAAGCTTATCTCATCTCTGAGCTCATATGAGTGATGAGTCACACGAATGCTATTTTTCGGGCGGATTCAGCTTTCCATAAAAAATACCTCAGTTGTTGCTGATATTTCAAGAGATATTAAACTGCATTGGATGGCTGGTGGCAGGACTTCATACAGGTGAGATTTACAATAAATTCAGATTTATAAGCAGAAGAGCCAAGCACCATTGAATATGGATCTTTAAGTTGGATGAATAGAAATCTCACTCCGGCAACCTGATTGTAAAATTTGATCTCCGACAACTTCGTTACAGCGGTTCAAGGAGCGTGAAAGATGCCAAGGCGACAAAAAATCAAATGCAAATAACCGGCGAACCTATTTCTTTGCTTGGTGTCGGCGACTAGTGCCTGCTTGATCGTTGCATGCAATATTCCGGCAAAAAATCTCTCGGTGAAAGCTCCGGCGATTATTTTGGATGGAAAATGGTACCGCAGATCGACAGTCTGTAATGTTGTAGTCGTGGGTTTCTCCGCCTTTACCAAAAACAAATGCCTTTTTCCACACGTAACCTAAGGTTTTAACCTCTGATTCATCCATGATTAAACTCAGAAGTCAAACTAGGTTTTAACTTGAGTTGGGCGACGTGTCAACCCTAGGTTTCACGCTCCAGAAAAACTAGAGTAAAATAGAAATCCGCTTTGATTCTTCTCTGGTTTTGCTCTTCATGTGAATCCAAACTTTTTACTGGTTTACTTTACGAAAAATAGGTTGACTCTCCTGCCCACAAGTAATCTTGTGGCTTCAAGAGAAGTACACGTACCTCAAAAAAATAAAAACCAATTTTTTGGATGGTATGATTTTCAATTTTTAGTGGTATGTATGTCTTTTGAAAGTAAGCAAATGTCCAGTCCAGGACACAAAGACCTGGTGTACGGGGTTTCGACTGTAAAAACATTTTTCAAATGAAAAAAATAGGTATCAATACAAATGGGGTGTATAAGGTTAAAATCGTAAAAAAGTGTCGTAAACATTTGCTCAGAGGCACCAAATTCAACAAACTATCAGGTGTCAGCCTGTGATGAAAATTAAGACACGGTAGGACATAAAATTCTGTACAGAATGTTTGTTTCCCTTCTGAAACCACAAGAATAATTGTGGTCAGGAAGGATTCTCTGTGAGAATAGGGCCAGGTGATGCGTAGGGGTGGCAATGTTTGACACGACCTGTGAACCCGACATGACCCAACACGAAAATAAGCAGGTTAGGGTTGACCCTAAAAATGTTTTGGGTCAAAACAGGTCAACCCGTTTTGACACGATTAATAAATGGGTCGGGTTAGGGTTGAGCCAAATGGTCTTATACCC
>JAOXJP010147097.1:0-13202 GCA_025762735.1 Platanus orientalis | reverse complement strand
GGGCTGAGAACACTCATTTCAGCATTGAAAAGTGATTTGCATTTTTTGGGGTGCGTGCTTATCACTTTTCAATGCTGTTGTGAGTGATCACATGCCTCTAAACATGAATTGTGCACAAATTTTAAGTGCACAGAATCCGGAGCATCTGATGTTTTATTTATCCATTTCCTTCTACTCTTTTATGGTTTGGTTTACATGGGATTTCTATGCAATCTATGCCATTGTTATATATAAAAAGGGGCGAGAAGTATTCAAATGTAGATAAAAAGGTAAAACTTGAACCTAATTATCTAAAAAATTAAAAATTAATTTGAACTAGTTTTATAAAGTTTGACATGAATTCCTGGTTCTTTTTAGTTAGTCATGCAAGCAATCAATCAAAATCACGACAAACAAACCTCTATTGAGTGTAACCTAATAACTCTAACCTGAAAATGACTACATATGCATGCTTTTTGAAATTCTAAAAGATGAAGTGTACCAGTTGAAACAGCTCCCCAAAAAAGATCGGATCATAGAGTGGTAACTGGCTTGAGCAACTCGGAATGGCCGCACTGACAAAAGCAACAACTGCTTAGACATTGTTCCCATCCTTTGTGGTGATCCAATGTCGGTGCATTGGTAGGTAATGACCTAGATAAGGTAAAATGAGAGTGATGTATTGGTGCAATGTCGTGTCTTTGGACTCATTTTATGCAAAATAGAAAATAATGTATTGCAAACATGTTATTCAAATGTGAGTTTAGTCCTACTAACTAATTCAAGCTGTCCTAGAACTAAAATGAAAATGTTTTCTCACCTAAGCATGACAATTTTGAATAAGTGTTAAAGATGGAATGTTTTCCTAACTAACTAATGGAGTGACCTAAGTCTAATCCAAAGCATATAGTCATGTGAGAAATGTAGGCATATGAGCAAGGTAGACATGTAAACTTGTATATAAACAATGTAAAACATATGTGTTGAAGATGGGATGTTATCCTAACTAACTAATAGAGTGACCTAGGTTTAATCCAAAGCATATAGACATGTGAAAAATGTAGGCATGTGTGCAATATAGGTATGTAAGCATGTATATAAACATTGGAAAGCATATGTTTAACATAATTTAAAACAATGTACATGTAGAAATCAAACAATCCCTAATGGAGTTGCCATTCTGTTGACATCGGCGTTCGAGAGGGGTTTGGATTCCTCCGCCTGCCCGTGGTTTCCGGGCCCATTCTTCAGTGTATGATGCCGGTGCGTGAAAAGTCGCTAACCCTTTTACAGGAGGGTTAGGCTTTTCTTGAAGTCGCCACCAACTCGAGGTTAACCGATGGAGTTGGACATCGATTCTCATCTTCGGGTGAAGAGAAGTTTAGACTCGGAGGTCTAGGGGTTTGACTCTTAGTATTGATCTGAGTTCCTGTGATTAAGGGTAAGTTGTTTAGTTGCATTTGGAGAAGGTGTTAGGCACCCCAAATACCCGCCTTTATAGGGCAGCTTCTCTCATTCATACATTTTTTAAAATTATGCTAAAGTTCATGATTTGTTAAATGTAAAGTTATTGGTCTATACCACCCCCGTGGTGTGATCATTTCAGTTGCACCGGAGACATAGTCACAAGCTGCCTACATACCCGATCTTATATGGTTCAGTGTGATCCTAGGGTTTTGTCGGGATCAAACTGTCTGTAGTTCTAGGGGTTTGTTATGCGTGCTAATCTCGATAGTCAAGTACGTCTGATTATGAAAGTGATGTAGGGTAGATTTATTTTAGATGATTTGTATACTTACAGAGTACTCCGGGCTGCTGCAAAATGTAGACAAGTTAGCTAAATGGGGGTCAGGACTATGTTGTACTAATGTGCATGGTTTTGAGAACCTAATTTGGCTATGGTCAAATCTCATGGTCACAAACCATTGCGACATGACCCTAAAGTAAGGTGAAAACCGTGAAAGATCTGGACGGGTTGAAATGTAGTGATTGGGTAGGTTGACTCAACCTGGTCACACTGACATAATAGCTACAACTCAAGCGTTGTCTCCAAGGTAAAGTTTGGGTATCAGATACACTTAGAGATCACAAACATATAATCAATCCGACTATGATCGTAAGAAAGCTGAAAGAGACATTTGCAATGAAGGGATTCCTAAAATGTATATATGGAATGGATTGATTCAGTTGTGTTTCATTTGACTTTCATGGTTCTAACACCTGAAATTCATTCTAACGCTTGTAAACAGGGTCTACAGAGGTGCCTAAGCACGTAGATGAATTACAATATGTTAGTTGCTTGTGTATAGGCTTTCGAAAATGTCAAGGTTCACTGTGGTGGGTCCTAGATCCCAACGCTTATTTTTAATAAGTTAAAAATCAGGCGTTAGGTTTTTACAGTCCACACTCTGGAGGGCATATCTTTCTCCATGAAATTCTAATTTGAACGTGGTCGATCAATTTGAAAAGCTGAGAGAGATCTTTCCAACCATATAATTGCTTAACGCATGTTTTTCAAGCTGACGTCTATGTGTGCTGTCAACGCCTGTTTTTTAACAGCTTAAAAAACAGGCATTGGGTATAGACAGTCTGCATTCTGGAAGGCATATTTCTCTCCACAAAATTCCAATTTGAGCATGATTGGTCAATTTGGAAAGCTGAGAGAGATATCTTTCCAACCATATATAATAAACCTATACTTGTCTAACGCCTGTTTGTCCATACACCAGTTTTTTAACGGAATAAAAAACAGGCGTTGGGTATGGACAGTCTGCACTCCGGAGGACATATCTCTCTTCAGAAAATTCCAATTTGAGCATGGTTAGTCAATTTGGAAAGCCGAGAGAGAAACCTTTCCAACCATATATAATAAGTTTATACTTGTCTAACATTTGTTTTTTAATTCCATTAAAAAATAGGCGTTATGCCTGGGCAGAAAATCTAGTAATCTAATTCCGGTCATTTGGACCCGTAGGGGTGTTTAAAAATTCTAAAATTTGGCATGCTAGCATGTAATACATATATGAACATATAAAAAATTGGGCTCCATATCATAAATACAAAATTCAACAAATATTTCCCAAAACTAGATCTCAAAAGACCTTTTTTTGTCTGTTTGGGAGGCCATTTCGAGGCCTTCTACAGCTGATAAATTCATGAAATTAAATACACATCATCATACATATGTCTAGTTTAACATAGGGCTAGGATGATGTCTATTACCTTCAAAAGCTCAATACTCACTATCACTCAGATCACTGAATTTCTTCACCTATATAAGCCTTTTAGTCATGAAGCATCATAGGCCAAGAATTCATATTTTCACCTTTTTCAATTCGTGGGCAAAAAATTACCATTTTACCATTTTGCCTTCAGAAGTTACCTCTAAACCCCTAAAGCTTCCCCTTTTACCTAAATGATGTCATGATAGTTCATGTGGCTCCAAGCCTCTCAAGACTCCAACACTCTGTGGCCCACCAGTTATCCAAAATGGGCCTCACCCGTTCACAAGCCCTGTCACATCCAAACTATAGCATTTCTCAAGTTATTGCATCATCAGTCTTTATTCAAACTCATTCTGAAACCTAATTCCGACCACGCCAATGCAATCAGAATGTCTGAAAAACATGAAAACCGCTGTCTGTTTACAATCAACAGAGTTTAGAGAAAGTTAAAAAGCAAACTCGAACAGAATCACTAGTATCTACACGATTCCGATTTTCTTTTGAAAGACAACTTTTCATGTTTCTCCCTGCATACATGTCTGATTAACTCGCCGTTTGCAACAATACTTCCAATGATCCAATCCGCACATGTTTCTAGAATATTTTGGTAAATAATTTTACCATTTTACCCTTCTTACAGTCCTATGAAGCTTTTTCTAAATTTACCAAAAATTGAACTTTCGAGCGTTTGCAGGTGTCAGATCGTGAATCCAGTTGACTAGAGTGTCCACAAGGACCAAGTAGAGAAAAATAAAAAATGCATGTAGACCTTTGTTTTGGAATCTTCATTTACTGCATCATTAATCCAAATCACAAATCCTACATCATTAACTCTACCATTTTCCAAAATTAACTGCATCATAAACCTATCCCTCTTCCATTGGTCCACGTCATCAATCCATGCCCGTTGTCACCTCCTCATCCTCACCCTTCACCTAATCCCAGCCCAGCACTCAATGCCTCACAAAGCACAAAACCACCATCCACCTCTTTTAGGGTAGACATCATCTTAATCCTTCATCTAACAACCCTTATCCTCAATCCTAGTCATTCACTACAACAATTTGGGGCTATAAATAACCCCAACCCCAAATCTTAAGAGAAAAAGATGAAGAATAAGAGAAAAAGCTCAAGTCCACTTCAATCCTTGGCAAGCATATACCCTGTTCAAATTCACTCTCCCTTTCAATATATGACAAATTACATGCTCTTATGCTGTCCAATTCATGCTGGAGCACTCCTCCAATTCATGTACATGGTAGAGACTCAACAACCTCTACTTACTCCTATTTTTTACTGATTTTGATGTCGATTTTCGTATGATTTTTGTAGAGGGTCTCTTAAACCCAGATTTTACTATGTTAGACTAGATATATGTATGATGTTGTGTATTTAATTTTATGAATTTATCAGCTGTGAAAGACCTCGAAATGGCCCCCCAAACAGACCAAAAAAAAAAAAAGGTCTTTTGAGACCTAGTTTTGAAAAATATTTGTCGATTTTTGTTTGAATTTTGTATTCATGATATGAAGCCCAATTTTTTATATGTTGTTTATATATGTACCTGCCAACATGCCAAATCTTAGAATTTTTAAACACCCATAAGGGGTCCAACTGACCGGAATTAGGTTGTTGGATTTTCTGCCCAGGCCTAATGCCTGTTTTTTAATGGAATTAAAAAAAACAGGCATTGGAAAAACAAACGTATGGACAAACAGGCAATAGACAAATATAGACTTATTATATATGGTTGAAAAGGTCTCTCTCAGCTTTTCAAATTGACCAACTATGCTCAAATCAGAACTTTCTGGAGAGAGATGCCCTCCGAAGTGCAGACTGTCCATACCCAACGCCTGTGTTTTTAATCTGTTAAAAAATAAGCGTTGACAGAAAAACTGGCATATGGACAAATAGGCGTTACACAAATATAAGCTTATTATATATGGTTGGAAAGATCTCTCTCACATCTTTCCAAATTGAACCACCATGCTCCAATCAAAATTTTGTGGAGAGAGATGTCATCCGGAGTGTAGACTGTAAATACTCAACGCATGTTTTTTAATCTGTTAAAAAACATGCATTGACATAAAAACAGGTGTATGGACAAACAAGCGTTAGACAAGTATAGGTTTATTATATATGGTTGGAAAGATCTTTCTTTCAGCTTTCCAAATTGACCAACCATGCTCAATTTAGAATTTTGTGGAGAGAGATATGTCCTCCAGAGTGCGGACTGTTCAAACCCAATGCCTGTTTTTTAACAGCTTAAAAAACAGGCATTGACAGCACAAACAGGTGTCAGTTAGAAAAACAGGCATTATACAAGTATAGGCTTATTATATATGGTTCGAAAGATCTCTCTCAGTTTTCCAAATTGACTGACCACGCTCAATTTAGAATTTTGTGGAGAGATATGCCATCCAGTGCGAACTGTACAAACCTAACGCCTGATTTTTAACTTGTTAAAAACAGGCGTTGACATAAAAAGTAGTCGTTAGAGGAATTCAAGCATTGAGATCTAAGACCCACCCTAGCAAACCCTGACATTCTCTAAAACCTATACACAGGCAATTAACATCTTATAATTCATCCACGTGTTTAGGCACCTCTGTGGGCCCTATTTACAGGCGTTAGGATGAATTTCAGGTGTTAGACCCGTGAAAGCCAAATGAAACACAGCTTCAAACAAATCCATTTCATAGATACATTCTAGGAATCCCTTCATTGCAAATGTCTCTTTCAGCTTTCCTACAATCATAGTAGGGTTGATTATACGCTTGTGATCTCTAAGTATATCAGATACCCGAACTTTACCTTGGAGACAACGCTTGAGTCGTGGTTACTGCATCAGTGCGACCAGGTCATGTCAACCTACCTGGTCACTATAGACCGATGATGCAATAACTTGAGAAAAGTTGAAGTTTGGATATGACAGGGCTTGTGAATGGGTGGGGCCCGTTGTAGACAACTGATGGGCCATAGAGAGTTGGAGTCTTGAGAGTCTCGGAGCCATAGGAACTATCATGACATCATTCAGGTAAAGGGGGAAGCTTCAGGGATCATTTGAGGGTCCAGAGGTAACTTCTTAAGGTAAAAGGGTAAAATGGTAATTTTTTGCTTGAGATTTTGAAGATAAAAGGACAAAATGATAATTTTTCCATCTGTGATGCTTTATTGGATAAAGACTTACCGGAGGTGAAAAACTTACTGATGACATAAATGGAATTCTAAAATGTGGACCCTCAAAGTCCTGTTGGTGCTTTTGAGAGAGATTAGGATTTGTCCTGAAATGCTGCATTTTGTGCTGTGAAAGGGTGCTTTGACTGGTTCATTTGCGACTAGAACATCTGGAAAGACCTCTTTGAGAATGCCTAACCTCCTAGAGTCTAAGTTTGTTTTTCTTAAGCCGAGGGTGCTTAGAGTCTTTTTGCCTAGATGTTGTTATGTTGTCCTTATACTATCACATGACCCGAGTCAAAATTTGGGTGTTGACAAGAGGTAAAAGGCCTGTCTGAAGGATTACTTCGCCACCATCATCATCAATTGCAATTTACAGCCTTTTTGGAGATAGAGAACTACTACAATAGACAAACTTTCCAATATGCCATCACAATATAATGATGCAATAATGAAAGAGACAACGACAAAAAGACTATCTGCAAGCCTGTCCGAAAGGATTACTTCACTACAATCATTCTCATTCACAATTTACAGCCTTTTCTACTCTGATGCTATTTTTACCTTCTGTATTTTTCTTTTTGCTTATTAAAAAAAAAATTGCATCTCTAGCATGCTCATGTGCATATTGTATAGAGGCACATTTAACCTGCCCCTTCTTTTGGTTGGTGTTGTACAACCCCAAGGTCTTATGGAAGGCCAAGCCTGAAATTCATTTAGGTAATGCCCCGCAATAATAACAAGGCCTTTTATTTTAGCATTGGAAAGATGGGGAAAAAATGATAGAAATTATAATTTTTTTTATAGGCATAGAATTTATAATTTTTCAAACCATAATTTTAAGTAAGGTGAGGTAATTCATGTTCACATATGAGATTTTTGGAATTGTGAAAGAAACGTTTATCCAATCCTTTATTCTATCCTAGGGGATTGTTTCTTGAAACGTTTCAACCCCATTATATAAATAAAATATGTCAAAACCATACTCTAGACAAACAAAAATGTCTTCAATTGCAGGGATCTTGTATGAACTTTAAAAGAAGTATCTGCCAGCAAAAGGACACTATTGAATGGCTTCAACAAGCTCCTGCCACTTGGTCTGTCAAGTTTTAAGCATAGAAATAGTTTGAGTGGCTTTGAAAAATAAAGAGCTGACAACAGCCCACTTCAACAACTAGATAAGTGTAAATTTCCATTTTTGTTTATGTGAGTGATATTGTGGATAGAATTATTAAAAACAATGTTACTTGGTACTACATAACAAGAACCAAAAGAGAAATTCAAAGTGAGACTGGAACCTAAAATACCTGGAAGTCCTCTTCAAGGAGTAAGAGGAAGACCTTCTAGGCAGCACTAGCCTTTTCTTGTAATAGATTCAAAAAGATTTTTTTGAAGAAAAAATGAAGGTGTTGTTGTAATAAACCCGAAATAAAATAAAGAAACAAAATAGAAAAAATTCAGCCTAGAAACTACAATTTACTCTCTGAGTCTCTATCAATGATGCCAGCTCAATCAACCTCAAAATCATGGAAAGTCACTCTCAAAGTCACCCAAAAAGAACAACAATGGCCATTTGATCCTCTTGGTGAAAATTCTAAACAGCATTATAACAACAAAGATGCCTTCTCCCAATTACTTGGGGTCGGCTAGATGCTAAGATGAATCTTGTTCCACTATTCCACTCATCTACAGCCATATCTGCCGTTAAATCACAAGCACCCATGTTTTTTTAAGAAAAAATGAATGGGTTGTAATAAACCCGAAATAAAATAAAGAAACAAAATAGAAAAAATTCAGCCTAGAAACTACAATTTACTCTCTATGAGTCTCTATCAACGATGCCAGCTCAATCAACCTCAAAATTATGGAAAGTCACTCTCAAAGTCACCCAAAAAGAACACCAATGGCCAATTGATCCTCTTGGTGAAAATTCTTAACAGCATTATAACAACAAAGGCACCTCCTCCCAATTACCTAGGTTCGGCTAGATGATAAGATGAATCTTGTTCCACTATTCCACTCATCTACAGCCATATCTGCTGTTAAATCACAAGCACCCATGCCTTCACCCACGTCAATTTTCGCCTTCCTTTGTCCTTTTAACGCCTTCAACTTGTAAGTAATTAGTCTATGTCACATGTGACCAAACCATCTCAATTGACTTTCCCCTGTTTTATCACCTATCGGTGCTACTACAAAATACAAACATGGTTTCAAGTTCCGGTCGATGTGTATCGGTATCAAGAGCTATGAAAATGAAACAAATCCCTCCTTTTAAAAAGTCATGGTATTGCTGATACATATCAACGATACAATGAACTTTTTGTACATAAGCTTCATTTTATAAAGGTTGATATTGTATCGATACAGTATAGACCGAAGCCTTCTTGTCCCCCATATTTTTGTCCTTCCTAGAAAATCACCCAATCCTTTTTTTCTCATCAAATTTTTTGTACATCTTGCATCTACTAAAAAAATTGAAAGATTCCATTTGAGTCCATTTTAAACAAAAACAAAGATTTGGACTCTGATCGAAGCCTAAATTCCAGTTTTAATAAAACTTTAGTTAGTCCCAAACTACATCTCCTTTTAGTGTAGATATTTTATGTGAGTAATGTCTATGCTTGATCTACATTTTCATGGATTTAGAATTTTTTGATAAAGAAATTAATTTTTCTATTCCAAAAAATTAAGAAATTTTTTATAAAAAAAAATAAAAAATATGACCAAATGATCATGAATTTGTCTGATTTTTTTAATATAGAGTATTCCTATCCATACTGTACATACTAGTATATTTATGCAAATAAATAAATAAATAAATAAATATATATATATATATATATATATATAATTTAAAAAATTACAATGAACATGTTAAACACATTGAAAAATATGTTTCTCTATATTCTATTGTGTTTTGCTGTATTTGTTTAAAGATTTTTCAATAAAAAAGTTAAAAAAATCAGTTTTAAAGAAAAACTTAATTTAAATGCTAACTCCATTGTTTTAGGATTAATAGCATCCAAGAAAGATAGAAGAACGTGATGACATTGGGTGGCAGCATGGACAACCACTTGAAGGTTATCCATATGGAACAAAGTGTACTATGGGATGAAAATATGATATGGAGTGCTATCCAGACTTAAGCAACATTTATCTCATGTGGACCTTAATGTGATCAGTTGCATGACTTGTCCTACAAAAGCCAGGAATATAATAACGGAAAATCTTCAAATTAAACAACCAATTGTAACTCCAAGTGGATTAAGCTCGACACCATTGTGATGTAATTCTGTAATAGTGTCCAATGATTACTAAATTTGATTCTCACACTACATTTTGATTCACATGATTGTACTTGGGATAGGGACTACAATGATGATTTTGAGCCACCCCGGAGCTCCATGATTTTGATTCACACAATTGTACTTCTTCTTGTTGTTTACATTGTGCTTTTCCTCCGGTACTTTTGTAATGTTGTTTGTGCTATGGCCATTAGCTAGACAAGTTTTTTTGTACATAAGAGTCATAGTTAGGTTATGGATTTGTGTCATAGATGCTTATTTATCATTTCTCAACTCTATATGGATTTATAGCTTTATTTGTGTGGTATTTTTTACCATCTCCAACACAAACTTCCAAACATGCACAATAGTGTGTTTCAAGGGTTGTGATTTCAAACTATTAATACCCAAGTGTTTAATGATGTGTAATGGTTTCTAGGTGTACAATTATGCCTATTCTTATTTTTATTATTTCCTAAAGTTTCGTTTAAAAAATTCCAAGACTTCCGTAGGGTTTTCATATCTTTCATAGGCAACAGCGTATGTCATGAGGGTATTGGTTTCCACAACCATCATAATGGTTCTTAGGGTTGTATTATTGTTTATTCTATCATATCCTGAAGTTTCATTAAAGAATTCCGACATTTCACTCAAGTTGTCATAGTTTCTGTAATTTTACTATGGTTTCCGATATGCATCCACAGAAATCTCGATACATTTCCGTATCTAGGGGGACCAAAACATATGGCAAAACCAAAACTTTAAAGCCTTGCCTACAAACAAATGCATTAATTTTTAAGTATATCCTTTCCCGTTGCCACCCATCCATCTCAACATCCTCATCTATGCCACAACCATTCTCTATATGTATTGTTCCTTGGCTGCACAATATTTTGCTCCATAGAGAATGCTTGTTCTTATAGCCATCTCATAAATTTCCTTCAAGTTTATGGTATTTGTAAATTACATAGCACTCCAAACAAAATTTCTCCAATTCGTCTATCCAACTCTAACCCTATGAGCAACATCCACTTCAATACCTCCCTCCGTATAAATGATTGAACCAAGATAACAAAAAATTCACTCCATGATATCTATTAGTTATCAAACTGACTATTCCCTCATTTCTACTCCTATTTTTACTAAAATTGCATTCCCTATATTCATTTTTGGTCTGGCTTATCTTAAAAGCCTTCGATTCTTAAACAACCCTTCATAGTTCTAACTTGGGCTCAATGCTGACCTCTAATGTAAAAGTACTATGATTGCAAATTCGCTCGTCTCTCTACTAGTTGTCCAACACTAGATATCTTTCCATCGTACATATCCTTTCTTTTCCATGATCCACTGAATGATCTCTCTAGGTACATTTATCACCTTCTTTTCTCTAAGTCAATAAAGATCATGCAAAGATCTTCCTCTGCTCTAAAAGTTTCCATCAGTCGCTAGTCTCCCGTACATAAATACAAACTGATTTTCTACACTCTAGATCCATCTTTAAGTCTAAGCCTACGCTCAAGCACTCTTTCGGAAAGCTTCATTGCATGGTTCAAAAGATTGATCTCAACTCTTAATGTCTCCATGTCCTTGTAAATAGGCACCACGATTCTTTTCCCCCATCCATCTAGCATTTTATTAATTCTAATAATCTCATTGAAACAATTTAGTTAGACATGATAAGCCATCAACAAAGATCTCATCACTTTATACTTGATAAGTGAAGCGGCTGCAACTTTCCACACTTGTAGCATTCAAGAAAACACTATTAAAGACGATGTTCACATGTCCAGTACCTTTCAACTACATTCTTCCATTTTTTTTTTATCATCGACTGCACTTCAATTAATAATAAAGAACACAAATTAGGAGAACTTCACTGATATTTTTATGGCCCAAGATCTTCAATAGATCCTTTTCGTAAACAAATAAATATAACATTTTCCACGTTTTAGAATTATCTTCAGTTCATGAAAAGGAGTTCACCAAGGAGATTCTTGGGCACAGTAACAAATTAACAATACTATACATAGAAACATTTAATCTATAAATGCCAGGCATTTGTGAAAATTGCAAATCTAAAATGCATCACAACAAAATATATGATATGAAATAATAACATTGTGTTGTACAATAATAATAAAAATACACTCTACATGCCACTCTAAGTGTAACAAGAATTCGGTATGTCTCTGGGCTTAGGCTAACTTCTCTAATATTAAACAAAAAACGAAAAAGAAAATGCAATATTGGATTATAAGCAGGCAGAACAGACAAACAGGTCCAACAAACCACCACACACCATGCCTCTAAAGTCTACCAATCAAATAAAAATTAATAACTACCCCTACAAAAATAAAACATGCACTTTACAAATCGTGGTAATGACCAGTGGAGATTGGATTTTACCCTTATGAGCCTGTACTTTGGCTCATACTTCTTCGCATTCTCAACAGAATCGTAAATCAGTCCAAACCCAGTGGATTTCCCTCCTCCAAAATGGGTCCTGAACTTGAATACGAAAATGGAATTTGGATCTTTCACCTCATACATCCTCGCCAATTTCTCCTTCAATTCAGCCTGGGGGGGGATGCGGGCATCATTGACACAGATTAATTCAACAGAGCTAATGAAATAGAAATACAAACATACATAGATTAGAAATAGTAAAGATAAAAATAAAATAAAAAATAAAGCAGGAAACAGAACAAACGAAAAAATTGTACAAAAAATATACCTTAGAGACATTCGCCCTACCTGGATGAAGAACATCGATGACCTGTGTCAAACCAAATAAGACAACAAAAACGATAAAAACACTTAAAAGTTACGGTTTTCCATCTTTCCTAAATTTCAGAGATCGAATTGAATAAGATAGTCTAAAAGTAGAATACTCACGAACTGCTTCCTCGACAGAAGCCTGTTGGTCATGAACTTCCTAGTTCGGATTGTCACCGCCTTGCTGTCCGCCATGATTCTGAAACCAAGAAGCTGGAACGTAAAAAAGGTAACCGATCCAGAGAATCGAAAGCAAAACCTAGAATCAGATCTAACTATAACCACGATCCTGAGAAGCTGAAATCAATTAAAAACCCTAGAACAATATTTGATTTCTGCCATGAAAAACTGAAATAAAGTGCGAATATTGAAACTGTCGTTTCGTCAACCAAATCAATTTAATCACAAAATGGATCTAAGAGATCGAAATTATATCTAGTAACTTTTCAAAACCCTAAATTTGAACTTTCGTTCGGTCGATCGAGCCTGTGTCCATTCTATGCTGTCAATGCAAATCCAAAACGAAGTGTTTGAAAGAAATATAGTGGCTGAAACTTACTCTGAGATCTCTGATGCGCCTCCGTCCTCTCTACTTCCCTCGAGAGTGTGCGCCTTGCGCTGGTGCGGAAGAGGACTAGGGTTTAGGCGTCTCGAGGGTCAAAAGAAAATTCTTGATTAGGATCTTATATACTATAGTTAATGCCTATAAAGTTTTTATCCGAATGAGCATCGATTTTCGGAATATAGATCAATCTATATC